>JAPYZS010000022.1:0-229359 GCA_030522925.1 Trissolcus japonicus
TAAGAACGCTCAGAATCGCAAAATTCTGACTAGAAATGCCAGAAATAAAGAAAAACCATATCAGAAACGGCCGTAGACATGCCCACTCGGCATAAAACATTAATTTTACCTGAAAATTTGACGATGATTAGTTTTATATAAATTTATTCTGTCAACTTTTTTACTTATTTATTTTTACTTATTCACTGAAAAAAAATATTACACTGTCATCAAGTACATAATATACTTGTGAAAATCTACTTAAATTAAGTATATTTCACTTGAATGAAGTTTATTATTACTTTTGTCAACTCGTTTTGACTGGAATGAAGAATATATATTCTTAAATGTATGTGAGGATATTTACTTCTTAATTCAAGTTAAATATACTTGATTCTATTGTAAGTAGCATATAAAATTGTTACGTGATTTTGAAACCGTCAAATATTTATTTCAGAACAACTAAATCGTGCCCATTATATTACTTAAAATTCAACGATTGAATTTCGTAATAGCATAACAATTGCATTGAAAGTCAATTTATACAATTGTGTACATTAATATATAAAAAACTGTTGTTTTTTTAAGTCAAGATTTATTGCAATTCTGTAATATTTTTCTTCATCATATCAGAAGTTATATAATTATTTAGACTGCGATAATTGATTAGACTAGAATGATTAATTCATTATAAACATCTTTATGCAAAGATTTAAATGTTAAATTGTCTTTGATACATCTAAGTATTAATTTATTTGATTGAACAGTGCAAAATCAGAAGAATATCAAACGTATCCTAATAACATTCAACTGAATTAGGTACAATTAAATATATAAAAACCATAATTTTTCATTATAAAATCTTCAAACATTCTGTTTCATCAATCGTACATGTGCAGACATGGAACTTTTTGCATTCGGGTATAATTTCTAGAAGAGAGAATGAAACAATATCACTTATCCAACTAGCTTGATTGAATCTGCCCATGCACTGAAATGACGACCCAATTTTAACGCAACTGACATTTTCCGCCGATCTTAGGCCTGCTGAGTGCGCTATTCCGGGGAACGGATTTGGTGCCCACCGATGTGATGGCAGGATGCGTTTTATTGCGCGTCAGACAAAAGCGTGAAACCCTCGAACTCCGGAGACTAAACATCCTTGAGCGGCCCGAGTACACGATTGGTGAGTGCGATTCGGTGTAACTAAGGTGGCTCGGCGAGCGAAGACACACCGTGCGTTAATCATGCGAATGATTGCGCAATTGGACAGTTCCTTTAATCGGGACGAGTTATCTCCGACGGCCCGTCGTATATGATATAATGAAACGTTTTGTGTTGTTAGATGCTCGAGAAATATTCGCCGATTCTCCGTCGTGGATGTCGCTGGAATGGGCACACCATTACATTCAACTATCGATATCCTCTTATGGGTGGTTGTTCGTAATTTACCAATATGCATGCACCGGTTGCTTTCGCCTCATGCATGGCATGACTTGTTGCTCGTGTTTTAGGTGAATTTTATATTTCTTTTCTTCACTTTTGATTCATTTTTAAGTTTACCAGTTACGTAGTTACTGTTACACGTACTGTATGAGTGTACTTAATACGAAAAAAATTAATTGAAAAATTTACGAGAAAAAAAAATATTAATAATGTACAGAAACATTTGCACGTAAATTACAAGATTTTGTTTTTACTGACTTTTTACTTTATTGGTATTTAAATGAAAGAAAAATCAAATCGATGTTAACAAGTCACATCTGATGGGATGTAAATTTCCATTATATAACGGAGACTGCAAAACGTTTTGCATACAATGTCGCGCGGGTCAACAATATATAACATTGATCGGTGATTTATAATTCTTTATATTCCCAATGTTAAGTCGTTTGTAAATCCAGAATTAAAAAAAAGGATTATTATTCAATGTCTTTTGATAACATGTACGTTGTAATGTGAGTGTTCTTGTTAAAACCATGGTTTCGTTTTATGTAACTTCGTTGTGACGATGACTTGGTTGAAATTTCTCAGCCGTTTGTTCACGAGCTAATGAAATTTTTTTACAGGCGGAAGCGCAACATTGTGATCGACGATAATTGCTGTTTATGCAATCTGTCAGGCGTCAAGTATCTGTCCCACTTGTCCGAGGAGGACATCCTCTTCGCATCCTTCAGGAATCACCTGTGCGAGGTCGGGGACCTTTGACCTTACAATTATAATTAAATCAATATTTAACTTTTAAATAACCATATAGACAAAGTCTGTTCTTTCGATCAGTATTTTTTTTTAATTAGTTGATATAAAATATGGTTGTCAACAAAATTTTGCGGTTCTCTTGTATTGAAAAAATTGTTCCTGTTATTAGATTCCGTTTTGCGTGATAGCGGACCACAAAACGGCGAGCATTGTAATTGTGATACGCGGTTCCCTGTCGTTAAGGGATTTGATCACAGATATTGCCGCCGCCTCGGATTCTTTCGAACCCAAAGGACTGCCTCCAGGAAGCATGGTAAAATGTTGAAATTTTTTCTCAAAAAAATTTGAATTAAAAATATTGAAAAAATGAGCTAAAGAGTCAAATATGAAAATAAAAAATGGAAAATAATTAATATTTTGTTATATTTAGGCGCACCGTGGAATGATAATAGGTGCAAAAGTGCTCTTGAAACAGTTGAATCAACACAAAGTGTTGGAGAATGCTTTCAAAATGTATCCGCATTATAATCTAACACTAACAGGCAAGTTTGACGAATTAATAAAATTGATGAGATTAAATATATTTAAAATGATTTGTTTTCAATATGGGGTTGTTATTTTCGTTAGGTCACAGTTTAGGAGCTGGATTGTCAGTGCTATTAGGTTTACTCATACGTCCGCGGTACCCTAATTTGAGAGTCTATGCTTTCGCAACGCCAGGTAATCAAAAGTGATTTATCAAATTAATTTAAAAATTATATTTTTATGTATCTAACGTTGACATTTTCTTTGAGAAGTTCAAATGGTATTTTGTTTCAGCCGGTTTACTCAGTCGAGAAGCTGCGAAAGTAACAGAAGAATTTGTACTGACGATAGGTCTTGGCGATGACCTTGTGATGAGACTGAGTGTCGATAGTATGGAAAATTTCAGGACTTCATTGCTCATTACATTACAAGCTTGTAAATTACCAAAGGTAAAAAAATGTTGCATTTTTTTCACCCGATTGTATAAGTTTAAATGCAAACTATCAATAAAAAAACCGCGTTCAAGATTTTCATAATGATAGAGAATTTTTTCAACAATTTTTTGTTTAATTTTATCTGCAGTATCGAGTTATATGGAATGGTTTTGGATATATTTTATTTGGAGTCCCTGACAGGGATTTGAATAAGACTTGGAAAAACGGGAACACGATAAATTCCATCCCGGGACAACTGCCCTTACTTTCAGAGTCATCGTCAAAAAGACAAACGGTGAGACATGATAATAATTTTTAGACAATTTTATTAACCATTACTTTTACAAAGAGCGATGATTATAAATACTTTTTCTCTACTCAAAATAGTTTAATTGATCGTTACATGTTTTTTTTATAATACACTTTATAAAAGTCTATATCTAACTATGTTGTAATAGAAAAAAAAATTATAAAAACTGTATCAAATTTTGTAGGAACAAATGATTTTGGAACGAGATGTGACCAGAAGAAGATATTCGAAAGTGCGACTTTTCACAGCAGGCAAAATTTTGCACGTTGTGAAGTGGAAAAATCCGAACGCTGATAAAAAAGCGTGAGTTCCATATATGAATAATCACAATTATTATTTTTTTCGCGATTGATTTTTTTATTCTGTAAAAATTGTCTTTTTGATCGTACTGCAGAATTGCACTGTTTGATGAACATTAGAATAAATAAACATATACATTTCGAACAACAGTTATAATATTGAAAAATATATTTACAAGCGATGAACAAACTTTCGATCAAGTAATGAAAGGAAATTTGTTTTATCGTATAATTTCATAATTGTAATAATTATGAACATTTTACCTTATAGTAAACGCAACAACAAGGACGTAAAGTTTGAGATGCGTTGGGCACAACCGGAAGAATTTATGGAGCTGTCTGTGATGCCGCGCATGCTCCTCGATCATTTGCCAGAAAACTTGGAGAGCGCTCTATCCACTCTACTTCTTCAGCAGAAAGATTTGCCTGTTTACTTGGACGATTGACTTAAATGAAAAGAACTTGAGCGCAAATCAACAAATTCAAAACAATCGCAAACATCGGCTTTTTCATCATAAACAATTCATTCGGCCAATTCATACAACGCGAGCTTAAACCTTACCCATTACACTTTTCGTACACTTTATTTATATACATATCAATTTTTTTTAATTCAAACGGTTACTTGAGTGAACATAATTCAGTCGCTGTCATCTTTGCGCAATAAGTTTAAGGTGTACTTAAAACGCACAGATGGATGATGAATTACCTTAACCGTAACCGAGTGACAAGTGGACTATTCACAACTATGTACAAAAGAAGGAACAATAAATAAATTTCTCTTTGTAATTGCATCGGCGATGATATCTTTTTTTCACCCAATGAAAATTGCAATTCGATTGCTTGTTTAAGGTACCAACAATATTTCGTCGCACAATGATGTAACATGACGAAATGTTATTTCGACAATTAGTATTCTTTGTTTAAGAGCAATGATTGTGAATTGACTGACGGGTCAAAAGTTTTGCAAATTCCAGGTGACGTGCCGAGGTAATATTTTTCTATCGAACTGCTGAGCTCGCTACCGACCGAGAAGGATTCGTCCATGAAGTCGTCTTCGTCATTTTCGTTTGTGGTTACCGGCGATTTAATTGTAATCGGCTCACTGACAGTCGCAGAACTGATCTCATATTCATAATAATTTTTAATAATAGGGGGTCTACTTAGCGGTAACAGATACGGATCGAACGGAAAGAACTCCAGCTGTTGAAGCAGGAACTCTGGATTGTAGTTGAGAACTGGTATGTGCATCCTGTTGTTTCGCTCGATGATTGTGTAACAGTAGGCCAGCTGATAATTTCTCGTTATCGTTGCAAAACTCTGCACAATACTTGGATGACAAACTTTCAGTGGATTCAATTTGCAAGAAATTATTTTTGTTAATTGTAAATTTTGTAGAAACATGAGATCTGAAAAGAAAATAATAATTTCATTATTCGTTAGTTCATTTCATTTTACTTTCTTTAGCAAACATCAGATCTGAAATTGTAACATACTTTTCTTCCCATCAGTCAGTTCTTTGTGTCTGTAGGCAATCAGGTAGAACATTGCTTGACAGATAAAGTAGAAAACGACGTGAGTCCGCAAATCCGTGTTCACTCCTTGCAAGTTGTCTTGCTGGATGTAACTGTGAATCCAGTTAGCCATCTCACTAATAACTTCGTGTAATAAACTGCAACAGGTGAAAAACTATTAGTATTTCAAAAACTTGGGCTGGAGTTGTTATTAAAAGACAAAAATAATTTATGAACAATCAGCTTACCCAAGCGGTGTATTTTTTGATCGGCTGAGCAAACTTGCCATATAAAAGATGGCATACTGCCGTAAAACACAGGGCGTATTGTGGTCGGAAAACTTCAGCCACAAAAACCGCACAAAGGCGTCCAAAACGCTTGATTTGAAGCTGCAGATGTAAAACATGACGAATTGAATGTGACGGCTCGCGTGGGTCGGCAAAATGATATTGTCAAAACAATAAATAAGGTCGTGGAGAAGGCTCTTTACATTGTCCATGTTCAGTTTGTCATCAACGTAACACGTCCTGTGAATGTACTCGTACATAGCCTTCAAACAAATATCTAACGTATTTGCCAACTGCGTCGCTGAATCTGACTTCTTTTTTCGTTCCTCATAGCTCAGTTCACCATCAACATCCATATCTTCGTCCATGTCATCCTCGCCATAGATCTTTTCTAATTCCGACGGCGGATTATTTACGTCTAAGATCGCTAATCTGAAACATCATAACAATAAACATTATTTTGATTCGTTTAATATTTTTTTATATTTTTTATTTTTTTTAATATCTCAACTTCTTATTTACTCGTAATTATACTAACTTTTTAATGATTAAAAACAAAATGTCCCTCCGCAATGTCGGAGCGTATTCTGTGATTTGCAAAAGAGCCAATAAATAAACTTTGTTCACTTGTGTGCTCAATATATAATGTGGGTAGGCGGACGTTAGAGACGACATCAAAATGTCTGCTGATAATGGTCTGTTTTTTAGAAACGCTCTGATGATGTCATGGATGTGATTTATTTTCTCCAGTTCATCACTTGGGATCTCCAGACCATCCCACGGATTCACGGATGATTTCAATTTCACTAGGAGTTTGTCCAAGACGAATTTGTAATAGTGCGTATGAACGTCCATCAGATCGTCCACAAACTTTTTGTACAACGATATCACTTCCGGTGACTGCGTTCGCCATTCAATGTCGAGTAAAACTTCAATGAAAGATTGGTGTACAGGCTTCAATATTGGTATACACTCTCTCACATCGTTGAGAAGTTTTATGAAATCGTCGCTCTAAAAGAAATAAATAAATGTTCAATAATCAATGAACAATAGTTTCATTTATTTAATATAAAAAGAAGCTGTCGGGTTATTTTATATAGTTTAAATGAATTATACCTTGATCTGTGAATGTTTGATGATATTTTTCAATTCTTCAAACTGAGCGGTATTGTCGAAAGTTTCAAGTTTGGTTAAAATTTCTTTGATGTTCGTTGGCAATCTGAAGGTGATTTTTTTCTGCACTCCCACAAGTTGCGCTCTCGCACCGGAAGCTTTCAAGATAGAGGCAATGCTGGTAGTCGTCCTAGACGATATGACCGACATCTGTAAATTTCATAACGTTGTACAATACAACAATATCTTTCAATTTATAAGATACTATTTAATTAATTTTATTCACATCAATTTTTTATATAATAAAATAAAATCAAACAATATTTTGACGTTTTGTTTGAATGATATCCAATAATTTTTGTTGTTCGAATTTTAAAGTCGATACCCAAAGAATCATATGGTCATAACAAAGAAAAAATCAGCTGTTTATGATGACTGACATTTTTTGACAAATCAATTTAAAAACGTGAGATCCAACTTTCATCGGCCGATTTCACACTCACAATTATTACAATTAAAAAAAGAAAAAAAAAAGAATTAGAACTTTCCTAAGATGGAGAACATGTGCGGAGTACAGTTTCCTACTTTCTCTTGTCACATTTTTTCGGAGCAACAAATATGACTTTTGCCTTATTACGAATTGTTTAATTTATTTGGCCTGGACCGAAATGTCAACAGATTGTAAAATCAGAACAATCGGGTACATCTGTCGGGATGGTGTAAAAAGTGAGGTTATTTTCGTTAACCAGTCAACTTACTTTGATTTTGTGTAGACACTCAGCACTTATGTTATAATCAAGAATGTCCGCAAATTCTCCTTCACTGAATTCCGTTGGGTTTTCTTTGCGACAACACTTTCAAGCGAACGAAGACTTTTAAACTGCATAATACTGAGCGGCTACCGCGTGGCGTTCATGTACTTTTTCGTTCGTACCTGACCAAACCTAACCTTAAGATCCATTTTCATTCGGCATGCTTCCGAGAGCTGTGTGAGTGTGAGGTGAGGTTCAAATCAAACATGGCTGGGGAACTTTAACTGTTAGAGTGTTTTTTAACTGGTCGAGCATTTTTTAGGATTAAAAATGTCAATCTCCTCGTTAAGTCATACGTTTAGGCGTTTGACAGTTCTCGGCAGGGGTGAGTGAATAAATTTGTCAACATCATAATAAAGCAGTGTCAAACTGAGAGGTTACCGTAAATATAACCTAACATTTTAACTAAAATGTAAATTTGCAAATTGACTCAATAAATTATAAGGTAAAATTACAATTTTAAAATTCAAGTTCATGGCAACTATGTTTATTTATCAGGTCATAATATTTAATTAATTAAGTTTTCATATCAGAGAACAAAATATTGATTAAAATAGTATTTGATCTTAGTTTGAATATGGGCTCTAAAATTTGTTAATTTTTTTCAGGAGTTTGTACAAAAGTGAATCACACGTCGTACAAAGATGTCGCAAAAATAGCACCACTTCTGACTCAATTAACAAACGAGCATGAAAAGCAACTTAACTTTCTTAACTTCACACCAAGATCTATAAATCTGGATGTCGGTTTTCCTGGTGGACCGTCGATAAACAAGATTATCGAGTCCCCGTTAAAAATAATCAACGAGATTGAAAATCCAACTCAACTCATCATTGAAAAGATTGATATCGTCTCAGATAAGACGTTGGACTTACCGGCTACTGAAAATGGGAACGACTCTCCGATGGAATTCCGATGGAAGAAACGACTCAATTCGATGATTCTCATCAGGCGAAAAAAAATCAGGAAACATAAACGGAGGAAGTTGCGTAGGAGGAGGGAGGCTGCGTTGAGAAAAATTAATAAACGGAGGGGAGTACAGAGGGAAAAGATGTTCCAAGCTGAGCTGTGGGCGAAGGTGAAGGAAGCTCAGAAATTCGACGCAAAGGAATATGTAGCGAGTCGAATCGCACTGTTGAACAGAGTACGAATACCTCCAATTTACAAAGGGTACGTCTTACCGGAGGCGATGGTTAAGAAGTTGATGGAAGAAGACGCGAAAAAGGCAGAGCAGAGGAAGAAACACCCGCCATTGAAATTGTAAATATATCATCAGTTAATGAAAAAGAAAATAAAAGTTATAAAATTACTCGCAATTGTAATTTTTAATCAATTTAAAATTGCTCACCACACGCAGTTTATCATTTTCTTTTTTTCATAAAAAATATATTTCATGTTTTATAAATTCGTTTCTAGTTTACAATAGTCAGCAGAATATTATGTAATCGTTGTCTTTTCATAAACATATAATCACTAAAATTATACATAATAAATAACATATAAAAATGATGGACATTGAACGTATTGAACATAGTATTATTCACTGGCACAACTTCGCATTCAGGCACGCTGGATTTCGTAAACGTAATCATAACAGTTGTAAAGCTAAGTGAATACTGGATCAAAGACACTTTGAGTTTTTTTTCATTCTTATCTCGGGCTCTTTAACTTGAAAGAGAAAAAAAATATCGTATCTAAAACGTAATTAAGTCACTTAATAAAAAAATCTTTCTCTTAGGAATACTCATTGAGGCTTGTCCCTCACGGCAATATCTGTCCCTTTTGAATCTGCAACAACTCCGGCTTATTTTTTCTGAACGACCCCGTTTTCAGGGAATTGGTCCTGCCAGAAAAGTAATCCTCGATTTCCTGCAGACTCTTGCCCTTGGTCTCCGGTAGAAACGCGTAGAAGTAGATGGTACCGAACAGAGAGATGCACCCATACAAAATGAAAGTTCCGTGCTTAGTCAGCAGGTCGGCCAAAAAGGGATAGGTCTTGACGACGATGAAGATGAAGATGTGCGCAGACATGGTGGTCAGGCCGCCGATGATCCCGCGTACCTGGATCGGATAGACCTCACCGATCATGACCCAAGGGATGACCAAAAAGCCGAGGGTACACGTAACCGTGTAGGCAAAGATGCAGACGACGGGGATCCAGGTGGAGACAGGAGTGATCCCAACGGAGATCCAGTACTCTTTGAGCCACATATAGCCGCCGAGTCCCAGCATGGACAATCCGCAGCCCACCGAGGAGACCATCGTCAGAGGCCTTCTGCCGCACCTTCTGCAGAGAATGCAGGCTGCGATGGTAGACGCGAGACGCACCACTCCCAAGATCACTGTGGCGAGGTACTTGTTCACGGTGGCGCCAGAGTCGTGGAAAATCTCGACCGCATAGAAAGTGACCGCGTTGGTGCCCGACCATTGGTAGATCAGAAAGTAGATGACCAGCAGCAGGAACGGCTTCATGGCGTTGCGCTTAAAGAGAGCTCGCATCGTCTCCTTGAAACCGTGCAGTGGTTTGATATTGTTGTCCTGGGTGAAATGGATGAGTGTGTCCATCTCGCCCTCTAGGTTGTAGGTACTGCCGCGAAATTGTCGCAGGGCTTGTCGCGCCTTTTCCGGCTCGTTGCGCGAGATCAGGTACGAAGGTGTCTCGGGGAAGACGAACATCAGCAGCAGAGCAGCCAGGGGGATGATGGCACTGATCGCGGCACAGATCTTCCAGTTCAGTACGCTGCCTAGGGCGTACTCTATGAGCACTCCGGTGCTGACCCCCACGCTGGCCAGGGCGGTGAGGGTGCCTCGGAGGTGCGGCTGCGAAACCTCGCTGGTGTACACGCGAGCTGGTGCTCCTACCATACCGGAGCCCAGACCAATGAAGAACCGACCGGCGTAAATCATGTCGACATCGGTGGCGAAGGAGATGAGCATCCAACCGAGCAGGGCAGGGATTTCCGTGATAATCAGTGACCGCTTCCGACCGAACACGTCCATCATGTAGCCGGACATCAGACAGCCAATCGGAGTACCAATTGAAGACATGCTAGCTGAAATGAAATTCGAAGTTAATCAACATTTTCAACACTTACACCATCTCGAAATTTTCTTAAACATGCGGTTAGGGAATAGGATCATCATTAGGTAAGGCAAATTAATTCATTCAATTTTTGATTAGGTATTTGCAATCATTTGAAACAAATCTTTGAGCAACAGTAGGTATTATTATTCTTTTGTGTTTGAAAAATTCAACTTTGATTGGAATTATCAGAAAAATATTCGTTAAAGTCTGAGAAGTTGAGTGGAGAACAATTATTACCAATCCAAGAGCTTTCTGATACAGTAATTGGTATTGTGCTGTCTGGTTCGAGCAACTGAGGGATAGCTATGGCGGAGAACCCGAACACCATTCCGGTGTTGACTGTGCCCAGCTGTGCAACCAGCGCAGCCAAGATTTGTCTGATGGCACTTCCCCTCGTCCTCTTGTTATCTTCTGGAGGCTGTGCTGCATTGCCATTGATTGCAGGGCTTTTCTCGTTGTCCAATAAACTTGATGGTTTAATTATTGGCACGCGGATGGGACTGAGCGCCGTTTTCTGGTCCAGCGTTTCCGACTCGCTCCTGTAACAAAAGTTAAAATTATCAAATTTTAGTCGCCAATTTTTAACCACCAAATCCAAATTCCAATAAATCTAATCAACAAATTTCATTACCATGTTAGATTACGTGACTATATTACTATACATATTTTAAATTTGGTTTCATCTATTATATATTTTTTTATTTTTGTAATTCAATGATTTCAAAAATTCAAATTTAGATTCACTTTGGTTACCAAAATGAAATTAGTAATGTAAAAAAAATATGTAAATCTATTTGACTCCCACACAAAGCTGTTGAGAGAATATGAATCACCGTTCTGGAAAATTTTGTTTATTTGCAGTTTGCAGTTTTTAATACCAAAGCTTTCAATTAAAATTTTTATAAATTCGCCAAAGTCTCAAAATCAATTTTTTTATTTATATTAAATGTTGAACGAATGTGCATTTAAATTTATTTTATATTATATCTAAATATCGTCCAATAAAAATTTACCACTCCAACTCATTTTCAAAATATTAAAATGACAAAAATGTAAAATTTTTGAAGTGTAAAAAAAAAGAAACATCGATAATCAATTTGGTCGGAGTTTTATATACAATGTTGTCTCCGCTGTTGACGATGTTGGTGTTCACGTTTTGTAAACGTGATCCCAGCTCGTTCGATTGCTAATGATTGAGGGTTACACTTAGTTGCCTCAACTATTGATGAATCTAAAAGGAGTTGTGTTCTAATAATAGAAGACTGAAAATTTGCATGTCGCCTTTGTTTTGTTGCACAGATTTAATTTTGCGTTTAGAGTCCAAGTTTCAAGGGGTTCTCGTCGAATCAAAACAGTTCAATCATTTTGATATGATTAATTGCTGTCAATTCTTCAATTTTCCGATCGCGATACAGCTTTTATCTAAGAGTCAAGTGACCGTTTCAGGTGAAAAAAAAAATTTACGAGATAAATGTTATCAAGACTTTTTTTTTCGGCCAAGATATAATAATACATTGAGCAGAAAAATTGTTTCCAATTTTTCTGTGTGACAAAAGAAGAACAAGAAAAGGTTTTTTGCATATCGCGCATTGTTCTTTTGTGACCGTCTCTCATACGACGCAGATCTGAAGGTCGTTTCTTTATCGCCGTGAAGAAATGCCGCTGCATTGAAAGTGATCATGAAATGTTCAGAATTTCAAACTAAAACATTATACAAATTTACGAACGTTTTTTGTCATGGCGTTTCCATTTTTAGATGCCCATTCGTCGTGTCAAGTATATATCAATAAGTCTGACCAAAGTTTAACAGCAGATTTTGATTGTAAATTGAATTGAAAAAATCGTTCGAAACAAAGCTACAGCAGAAGCGTGAAAATAAAACAGAAGACAATGACTAAACCAACGCTTGTGTATCATGCGGAAGAGCGTGGCGGCAGTCAAGATTCTTTGCGTGTTGTTTGGCGGCCGCACGGTGTTGGGAAACGTACAAACAGAATTAGATTTCCAGTTTCGCAACTGTCTCAGCAAATTCCCCGACCGAATCCCGATTTCCGTGAACGCATGCTCGAAATTATTTCACCGGTCAAATCACAACAAAGGAATTCGTATTTGCGTCTCACTGATACCAGAGGCACGTTCTAGATTAAAAAAATTAGTTATGCTATTCATTGATAAGCGGAAAATCAGTGCAAGTTAACTTGCAGAATTAACAAATTTTAAATTTTATAATATCAAGATCAGATGAAAATGAACGTATACGTGACATTATATTATATGTAAACATAAACGAATAACAATTAACACATATATGCAATCATTTATGCAAATTATCTACAGAACTGTGCGACATATGTTCATATATATGTCACATATACGTTTTTCAGACTAGTGATTTGTTGGTACAGGTCAGTGCGATGATCAGTTGCATCATCAACTTTTTTTTCATCTCCTTCCTTGTAGTAATTGATATAGATTATATCTTCAATTTTTTTATGTTAATAATTTGATTTTGTTTTTTTATTTCATTTTCAAAGTAAAAATTCGTTGGCAAGTAAAGTGTTAGAAAATGACTTTGGCATAGTGTAAATTACATTATTAAGATAATGGCATTGTTCACAGCCTTTGCAAAGGGATGGGTCCAAGTATTTTGTCAGTATTTTTAAAATAACATTATTGAACAATATTTTTAAGAATATTGGAAAAAAACTGTGACATTTTTGGAAACAAATTGGGATGGTGATTGGATGAAGTAATGTCAATGTTTATAGAGAAAATATGAAAGTAAAATTAAAATATACATTTTAACATCATTGATAATCAATATTATTACAAAAAAATGTTTTCAAGGTTTGATAAGATGTATATTTTTTTTTTGAAAAATTAATCGCCTCGATTGAAGGTTGCATTTTTATTGATTTTGTTCGCATACATACGTTCGTTTATTTTGATGTTAGCAGCAGAATCCTTTATTGATTCTCATATTGAATAATAATTTCAATAAATGCATTAATATCCATACATATTTTAATTTAAGATAAACAATTTTCACTCCTTGCGCAACAGGTAAAATTAACCGATTTAATTTTATTGCTAATTATAATAATTTAAACTAAGTCACTAAAAAATTTTTTTCATAATCTCATACGATAAGCATGATATAAAATCCTAAATAATAAATTAATTGGAAAAATATTTTTTTTCATAACAAAATTACTGACTGATAAAAATGTTTTTTTTTTTTAATTTACAAGTATAAATCAAATGTGTTCGGATCATTTCCATTTCTAAACGGGCGGAAAATTTTGCTCAAGAACATTTCACCAAACGTGAGTAATGCATTCATTAAGTGCAATCGATAAGCATTTTGTATTTCCTCTGCAATCGTTCACTTTCATAAAGCCTCATTGTAAGAACCGTATAGGAATCAACCTTTGACACGTTACAATTTGTCTCGGATCAAAAAATTCACCGGTGGAAATTTCCTCGACGTGCATCGTGCAAGATCCTCTTTAAAAATAAACGATTCTGCAGAGTTGCAATTGAATCACTTTGAGAGGCCGCCGCTTCTCTGGGACGTTTGTATTTTGATACAGGCTGCATCAAAAGTTTTTTTAATTACAGATCGGTGGCCGGTGACTGGCTTTTGTTGACATCGTTCAAGTCATACTTGAAACGACAAAAAATAATGTTTTTCTTTGCCATTTCAATCCCAACTTTTAAATAACCATTGTACAACGAAATGTCATCTAATCACGTTTATATAAAAATATCGTGATTATCCTCTCAAATTAAAATCCATTACCGCTGCTCATCATTTCAACGGTTTATCGATTGAGCAGGTATATTAATTATCTTAACACAGTTTTTCTGCGGATGATTCGATACGCAAATTATCCGATTGATACAATCATCACTAAAAGCAATTGCATAATGAATTAAACAGTCCAATTTATAAAGTGAAATTTAATCAGGACGCATTATAATTTGTATCCTTTTTTTCTAGTGTCTATTCATTTATTTTTTTTTTGTTTGTCACATTGTGATTCATTATTTGAAGCCAATTTTTTTTTCTAAGTCAATGCTGAATAAAAGTCATACGAATAAACTATAAATGTCACTTACTCTGCCATCTTTTATAGCGGTCACCGACGTATCGTTATCTTAGACAGTTGAAAAAATATATATCACAGATTGCGAAATCGCAAAGATTTCGTATTTCCGCCCCGTGTGGCGCCGTTTTGAAAAACCGGGAACCCGACACGAAGGAATAAAAAAAGGAAAAAACTAAACAAAGAGTTTAAGGAAAAATGTAATTTTTCCTTCGATTCACAACTTGGTCCAAATTGTCCGTCCGATCTCATAAAACCCTGACAAAATTGTTGCTCTCGTCTGTCGATTCATCTGTGCTCCTAGCCTGCAGCCGTGTGCCGATCGACTTGCGCTCTCACACGCGGGGACTGTGTGTTTTGTTCGCGAAACTGTCACTTTGTTTTTGTCCTGCAAATCTCGATTAAACACGGCTTAGCAGCTGATCGTTAAGCGAGTGAACTTGCGTCGACGTGCTGGCAAAGCTTTATATAAAGCGTGCGATCTTTCGGCGAAACTTGTTTGGTGGGGACTAACCGAGTGCGTGCCGCAGTGTCTGATGCCGAGCGTGATGTAATCGTCACAGAGAGACGATCGCGAGACGACCTTTGTTGTATCCGAAATCGCATGGTGCACCACCCCTTACCGACTTGCACAAGAGAAAAAAAATAAGTTTCCATTGTATTGTTTTTTTTTATTATTTTTTCTTATTTCAGTTTTATCAGTTTACTGTACTTGTGTTTGTTATTATAGTTCAGGATGGATCTATCGGACGAGACTGATATCTAGAATGATTATATATTCCGAAAGATAAATTTAAATCACTCCCGACGTACAGAATTTAAAATCAAAATTCAATTTGATAATGTCGAGATCTCGTTAATTCTATTTTTAACTAGCGTCTACGCGAATTTTCAGTCTCTAACATAAATAAAGTTTATAGAAGAGGAAACGCTACAAATAAATTCGTTCGCGACTTACAATAACAGGATCAAGCAACAGAATTTTGCCTTAAGACAAAATTGTTATAAACATTCGAGTTGTAGAGACATTTTATTTTCGTATTTTTGTTTTCAGTTAAATTATGAACTAATTATTTCAACAAGTTTTTTTTCTTTAAACTTAAAGTGATGAAAATTATTAGATAACCGAATAACGTAATTAATAAGTGCATAAAAAATTGTGCTTACCTATGTCTGTATATGGCAACAAACATGAACTCATTTTTACGAAAATATGCTAGAGTGACACGTTCACAATAAAATACTGATAACCTATCTTTGAATATAATAACAGTAGGCGATAAAATTGAAAGTAAAAATTATTTTGTACTTTAAATGAGAACCGCGTGACATAATATGATATTTAATTCACAACTAATAAACAACTATCTGCAGTGTTGATTTAAAAAAAGTCCTCACTTTGATCACAATATGAAATCGTTCGTAAAAGAAATGTACACAATTTGTTTGATTATAAACATTGGAAGATAACTTTTATGACTTGAGCTGAAATGCATGATACAACTCAAGTAATAAAGTTGGTCCAAACAATATTGTGTTCGCGTAGTAATTGATATCAGTGACATATGTATAGATGCATCATGGAAAAAAAAATTTTTTTTTTCATAAAACATTTATTATCTCTTTCATTCGATGTCATTTCTTTTTGCTGTGATAGCAAAACAAGATAAAAGTTTGCAATTAGAAAAAAAAAAAAACAGCAGATATGGGCAAAATCATGAAAATGAACATAAATAACACAAGAAAAAAATGTTTATGAAAAACAATGCAAAATTCGACAAAAGGTTTAATTTTTATTGAAACACTCGTACACAAGATGTAAGATTTGTACTGAAACAAAAATGTTATCGACAAAAGGATCTCCCTTGATTTTCGCAGGTCCAGATGTTGACAACGATTGAGAGAGGCGTGAAATTGCACGAAAGATAAAATCCGAGTATGCGCACGTATAATCGCATATTGTGCTTGGGCAAACAGCGAACACATCGATGAATTTCGATACTATCTGTCGTTGGATGGCGATAATGAAAATGCGACTACATATTGATGTGAGCCGCAAGATTTAAGAACAGGCGCGGACAACTTACTGCGTCAGCAAAGGCGTCGTCTCGCTGTCTAAGGTCTCATGAATCATGATCCTGGACATGTTGTTGTCAATACAGTGACTGCCCGTACGGTTTATTTGTTCTTGTGGCACAGCACCAAAGAGAAGCGGCTTTGCGATTAATCTATTTGTCTTATCTATATCCGACCGATGCGCTTGTCTTATTATTTGCCGAAGTCCGACTGAGTCGATGAACTTATGCACTATACAAAAATCAAAGAAATATTCGTTGCCCTGATTACCCTCTCCACTTACTTTTTTCATTTATCTATCTACCACTTATCATGTTCCAGGAAACTGAAAAAAAGTATGCATGATTCAAGTAAAAAATTTACACTTGCATTTATAGCCCATAAATGTCAACCACATCTGACACCAGATACGGTGTCATCTATGCAACATATGCCTCATATTTGACGATTGTAGCGTTAAAATGAACATGTATCCATAAATAGACCATATTTGATATTAGACATATATGCTATTTATGAAGGGATTCATGTATGAATTTTTTACTTAGGAGATAAAGAAACTTTTCTCCATTGCACACCTAACTTATACGATTGTATTAGTTCAAATGTGAACATGAAAGAAGAAGACATAAGTTAAATGACTTTCAAACCTAATTTGTTTTCAGATTGTTTTTGAGTTCAGATCTCGTTTCAGACGAATAATAAATAACTTTTTGGTGTGATTATAGAAAAAAAGCTGTTTTCTTTTTCAATCATCAAGCTCGATTGATTTAATTGGAATTATTAAATTTATCAAAACATTGAGATATGAAATATGGCTCATTGCAATTGACCATCCGTGGAAAGAAAGAAGTGAACGTAATTGATGCACGTCAACGACCTTTAGTTTGACTGAACCGGTTGTTTGGTTTTGCGAGCGACAAATTTGCAACTGTTAACAGGAATCAATTATTTCAGAGCTAAATGGGCAAACCACCTGATTGATGCCACGCGCATAAATGATGACTTTTTATTTGTCGTCAAATGTCTCTTCATTGGATGCTGGATCTTTCTTTTCCACTTTGCCTTTTGTGATTCTCTTTCGCTTGCACATGCAGAAATGAAACGAGAGAAGATGCAACAACTTGCTAGAAAATTCGCAAGAGTTCGCGTGGAATTTTACGGAAATTAAAGAGACTTCTAAATAATATATTTTTGTCTGATTCACAAAAAACAATTGTGCTGACAATCTCATTATACATTTTTTTTATTAATGTTACCTAGAAATAAAATTGCACTAAATTGGTTTGTTGGAAAAGTTTGATGGAATCCAGATGAATCAGCCCATTTTAAAGATCAAATTTCAAATGCAGTAATCACCGATTGTGATTTAATAATTTAGTTACGGTGTGGCGTGTAAAACCAACAACAACGTAATAATGTAAATGAATTAATTTGATAAAATCGTTGAAAAATATTAGATTTGAGAATGAATTTTATTTACGCTAAAAGGAAAAAACCAGTCTTTCAAAAGTCGCTTGCTGATTAACATATTGCAAATTGAAAATGCAACGACTTTAAACATACACGAGGCGTATACAAAATGCATTATTTCTCGAATTTTAAATTGAACACTGGAAGGTAAATTACTTATTTGTGTGAAAATATATCACAAACGTGAAACCATTTAATATATGGATTATAAAATATAACTATCTGTCCATTATTTTACAGCTAATGCTCATTTCAATGCATTTTTTTGTCTGATTTTTTTGTTTTCAAATGAATTGAACGTTTAGGAAGAAAATAAAAAAAAATAGAAATAAAAGCAATAAATTTTATTCGCAATAATAATGAAGCGGACGTGACTCAAAGAGGAAAGAAATGGGTGTAATTGATGATAATTATTTGTTCCACTTTGATAGTAGTAGTTATAACTTGCCGTAACCAGTGGCCAGAGCTAGCAACGTCGAAATATCTACCTCAATTATAACATTAATCAATTTCAAGAACGAAAAATGTTTATTCAATTGTAATATTGGCGTTATAAAATAAAACATGAAAGTCATCCGAATGATTTAGTCTTGTGAAAACAAAGTTTTATTTAAATACCAAAAATTCCTGCACGTCTATATCCTTAATCGAATCATTCATTCAGACATGATTTCGTTTGACAATTTTTGTCTGAATAATTGGTTAGCTTCAGGACCGTAAACACAATGATTAATTTTTATTTTCTTCCACATCTAAAATTCCAACGTAAACAGCATCTTTCTATTTTTAAATCCCTTTTACTGATAATATGTTTACGTGGATCTTCTGGGTCTGTTTTAATAACAGTTTGGGAAGAAACGTACATTACGTACATCCATATCTCCATTTGAGCACAAAACTTGGTCGCATGACATCTTGGTTCTCGCGTATAACCGATACTAATTAGCGCTCTGTCATTATTCTATTCGGTTGAATTCAAAAAAATTACTTAATTAAATGTCACTGAACTTATCACTGTTAATATCTGCGCGATGACGTCATTTTACAATAATCCAGTGATGGTGATGATTATCAGTAACTATTTCGGAAAATCATCTAATTCTTCTGATTAACTTTTAAGCTCCCGTTGTATCATTTATGATACAACACTTTTTAAAATTTTTGCAAAATTGTTATAACTAGATTGGAATGAAGACTTATTGATAATTGATAAAATATAGTTTATTAGAATAAAATGCGACAAAACCTGATTTAATATTTTCTCGCAAAATTTTGCATTTCAAGGCTGAAATATAAAATTGAGTTTTAAGGGTTTGGGGAGTTGAGATTAAGGGTCGTTTAAGATACTTTTCAATTTCAAAATGGACAGTTGTCTAAAATTGTTACTCTAATTAAATGGTTTTTGTATACTTTGCAAGTACATATCAACAATTTCTATGCCCAGATGAGGAGTTAAAGTGTTAAACGGCTGTTGAGTAGAAAAACAGCAGAGATGAAAAACATTAACTTGGATCAGCATGAAATGTGCGCATGACAATCGATCAGCCAGTTCTGTCATGAACATATCAACTTCGCACTCATACACCTGCAACTTTTAACACACCAACTACACTCGCGCATATTTATTTGGAAAAAAAAATAAAACAATTATTTATTCGTTCGCGCAAAGATAAAACTAAACATGTGCGAAATCAAATAACGTAAACATTTCGTTCCATATTTAAAGACTCTTTTGAGCAACTTTTTTTTCAATTTTGATTCAAATAAACATGTGATTAGAATGCTAAACGATAAGTGGCATTTCATATCTTTTTTTTTTTTTTTTTTCATTGATAAGCTGTAACATCAAAACATCTGAATAGGCATTTAAATTTTTGTTTGCTGTTTACTGGCTTAAGGAACTTATTGTTGGATATATCATTTTTGTTTCTTTTCCTTTAAACTCGAATTCAATTTTTGCAACTTTTGCAAAAACTGAAAAAAAAAATTTTTTTTGTTTTACCAAAACGAGTTAGAACCTTTCTACCATACAGCGAATCGCGAGCAGTTTAATTGAGTGGTGTCGTAATTAAAATATCAATTTATTTGTCGTAGGATCAAGAAGATGAGTAATATTATTGTCGAAAGAGAGATTTAACGACTGCATATATATTGTGCGGGTAATTTCATTTTATTGCTTGTGTTTATTGAGCTCGCGCTTACACGCGACACGCCTGCCGGTCACAGCACGTGACTATCGCGTGGTCGCGGCATGTGTATACGTTTTAAACGGCCTCTTAGTAGTTATAGACAGCTCTTCTCCACGATGCTCGCGAAACAATTGCTATATTTTCTGTCGCCTCTGCCACGCTCATCAATCGTTCGATGTATTTTTTTTTAATCTTCAGTATTTTATGACTTCAATTCTGTTATGACTTCTTTATTTTTTTGTTAAATTATACACAGTATGAAATTAATTTGTAAACTAATTTTTTTTGTTTTTTATTGTAAAACTTAAACATTTTGTTTTCAACGATTGAACTCCTTTTATTTTTGTTTTATCAATTGAAATTGTTTCAGCCATTCAGCAATCAAATAGTAAACATCTTGTCGGGTCAAATTGTTATTTAAAGATGACTTGCTGTAATCATTCCTAAGGTACAACTATATCGCAACCACAAAGCAGCAGAGTTAAATTTATCCAGTCGCTTTCCGAGGGCACGGGACTGTATTTTCAAATCTCGTCTGGTATTAATTTTAACGTTTTAACAGAAATTATTCACCTGATAAAAATTATTAACTTTTCTTTATTTGTGTTTTTTTTTCTCCTTGAATATACTGGTGTCAAATAACTTCTAATCTCGTTACTAATAAAAAGTGTGCCAATTTCGTTATGATGCTGTGGGTATTATGATTGTTAATAAAATTGGAGTGTTCGCGCGGTCCACTGTTGGAATTGACCGCGAGCAAATGTACGAACGCACGTCGCTCAATTATTAGCGTTATTGACGGCATGAGTCAGCTTTTAAAATCATCCTCATTTCAAATACACCGTGAGAGCATCAAAAATTGGTTCAGTTTCATTTCAAAATTGAATCGCGAAATTTCAGCGGATGATTCACCCTCTTGGTTGCTGGTCACAGTAAACATCAATAAAATGATTAAATCTCACACGCGGGCCGACTTTTTTTACTCGTATCCTTTTGCTTTATTAAATATCAATTAATTGATTTATGATTCTGTTCATATTTCCAGAAGTAATTCGTCTTTGTTTACGCAGTCTAATGTTTTGCTCATCATTTTTCAATTGGTTTTGAATTTCGATAATTAATCATTTCATCTGTTTAATTATTTTAAAGGTATAATAAATAGCAATTGACATTATTTTCTGTTTCATTTTCTTCAATATTTTCGTTTATTAATTAATATAATTGCTTCGGATTTGAATGCTTCAATTGCTGATGAAATCTGCAGCTTGTTTTTATTTACTTCAAATATTTAATCGAATATGATTGAAAATAAAATAAACATAAAATAGTAAATTAAAATTGTCTTTACTTAATCGTACTCAATTAAATTAGATTAAATTAAAAATTAAATTTAATTGAGAATCAAAATTTTAAATTGATTTCTAAATCTTTCTAAATGAATAATCTATGGTATGATTTCGAATTGTCTAACTTGAAATCGTGACAGTGTGTATAGAACAAATATCCCTGGGGCGTTTCTTGTAAGCAAATGAGTATCAAGGTCAACTAACAATCGCATTATCTGCTTCACAGGCTACAACAACTAATTTGACCCACTGTCACAAAAGAACTTTTCGCCAGGATTATTCCACTGTTTCCGTGTTAATCTCCGCGTATAACAAGTTCCGAATTCATCTCTCTTTTTTTTTACCTTTCAGAAACAGATTTTAAAGAAAAAGAAATTTTAGAGCAAGGAAAAAGCATTTCCTTCTTTATCTTAATGAAAAAAATTATATCTCATGAATTTTATTCTACCAAAGTTTCATTGAATAGTAAAATAATTCAAGTATTTTTTTCATTCACCAGAGTACTGACATTCAAACATTTTTCTAAAAAATAGTTGTAAGTTTTTACATTGATCTGTCTTAAAATAGACTAGGTATATACAGGTGAACGATCTGCAAATAGGTCATCAAGTCCAATTACACGTATAATTTGCGAAGAACGAATTCACGAGTTATTACCTTTACGCATTATGCTGGGAAATGGTTTATAATCAATGAGAATTACCATTGCCAACATCAATGACTGACGCGCAAAAATCTGAGTACTAAGTGCATCGAGGGAACATTTAGGCGATGGTCCAAAAGAAACAATAAAAAATGTCAGGGTCGAACGCAACTGAGCTCAAATGCGATCTTGAATGACTTACCAGATTTTTCTTCAACTACGGCTACAATAATAATTACACAAGACGTTCAGGAAGCAATAAAAAATTAGAAAAAGAAACAAAGAAAAAGAAGTAATAAAGGAGTAATAAAAAAATTGATCAACTTGAATCAAGAATGTTTATGTTCAGTGATATCAATTTTTTTAAGAAAAAAAAATTTTCCTTAAATTAAAATGTTACTTTTTGTTTAACTTTTTTTCGAAAGTTTAGTAGTTTATGTTCAGAATCAAGTTGAAATAATCAGACTTGATTTATCATCTGACGATCTAATAATATCGCCAGATACATCAGAACGCACTGCAAACTAATAATTAAATGCTATAAATGTTATCTATTCACCTTTCATCTCACATGTATTTTGCTTTCCTATATAATTAGTTCGATTTGCTTATTAATCGTCCAATTGATTTTTTTAATTATGATGAAAACGTTATCTGCAACAGGAATAATCCGTTGCATCAACAAATTCGTAACTCACGGTTGAAGCTTTTAATTCAAGGCCCCACAAAGTGTTATGTCAATATTCTGAGGGTATCACTACAGTTCAAACTCATACTCAATTTAGAAGCTCGTTTTACTTTTGTATATGAACTGAAATTGATCTTTGAGTTTTCAATATAAATTGTTTTCATTCTCGCACAAAATTGATTCTTCGCGGAAAAGGATTATAAATCAAATTCCAAAAATCCATTTTGAGCTTGCGATTTGCAACATTCGTGCAAACGCCTTGACATTAATGTAAACAGTATTGTAAGTCCTCGCATTCTCGATGACGTTTTATCGCACAATACTTCTTTTGCAAACGTTAATCATCAGGTGATGATAAATGGATTCGGACATGCCCGCAAAACGTGGATCATGAAACGAGAATTTCAATGTTGACGTCGAACGTCAAGTCAAAAGATGACGTTTTTATAAGAAACAATAAAAAGCTCAGACGCATTGACATTATTATTGCACCTTTTGAATAGCCGGAAAAGTTTCGCTTGTTATTTATAAATAATTCGATTATGTAAATAAAAATTCTGCGTTTACAGAAAAAAAATGACAAAGAAAGCGTATTGTGTAAGATCTGTTATAATTCAATAGAATGTATCTACGATCGATTGGATAGAAACAATAATGCTGCTTTGGAGCGCTTCTTCGCGCCGGTAATATAGATATTTCAGCGCGAATCACGTAATATATTTTGCACGAAGCCCGCATCAGTTTCAAGCATGATTATAATACGAGGTGATGACATTTCGAATGAAGAAGTCATCAAATCATAAAATTTGACTGGGAAAATAATCTGGGCGAATTTTTTTTCAGATTTAGATCTTACCAAACATTGAATTAAGCGTATAACTAAATTACGGGGTATCGATCGCGAAGGATAATCGCGGGGATAAGGTTTTATATACGTTTTTGTAACACACTCAAACGTGTCTTGAAACCTAGACTATTCCACGTGATATTCTGCATAAGGTTTCAGACAAACGCTTTGTATTAAAGCGATTACGAGACGCTTTTTAAGGTCAAAAGTCGTATAGGCGAGCATCATTTGACATCCGAAACTCCGGAACACGAGATGGACTACACTCACAAGCGCGTCTATCAAATTTTGAGGTCGATCTATAAACCAGTCGATGATGATTAAAATCTTGAAAAGTTGTCGATTAAGACCATTCAAATTCTCGTCGAGAAGTTGCCATGGATTTTCTAATTTTTGGAAAAATTCAACCAAAAAAATGAGTACTTATGGTTTGAAAAGAAAAATGTGAATTGAAAATCGGGAAATTGTTTTTTGGTGGTTGCTGATGGTGGTCTGGTGGTGTGTTGAAGTGATTGTTGAATGATCATCAAAATGAAACGAGGATTCAAAAGATCAAAGTCGTTGGAAGATTATTCGATTGAAAACTTGACTGTGATTGAAAATTTGCTTGGAAAAAAGACGTGCAGGGAAAATTTAAATACAACAACTTTTTGCGTAAGTTTTTTAAAATCATTACTGTTAGATTCTGCGGTTGATTTGTAAGGATGGTTTTTTCGTTGAATAATAGATGAGGTTCGTACAAAAGTACGTTATAAAGTGAATAAATAATACTGCTGTTTCTCTGAGTCGAATGGAAAATTTTAAAGGCGAGAAAAAACAATTGGATTTGAAAATAAAATGATTTGAATGTTTTATTCGTAAAACGAAATCAGATATGTATGCCACATTTCAGTGACATCTAACGGTTCGATTCAGCGAGTGATCATTTCAATATTACTACGACTACTCGGAAAAAATGCATGCAAATAAATTGGGAAGAACAAATTTGTTAAAAAACTACATACGAAACAAATAAATAATTTTATTTTGTATAACAAAGAAAATGAGTCAGATGAAAAGTATATTTTAATCATGAACCCAAGTGCGACTTCATGATATCTTGTGTATTCTTATGTCGCGTTCACTTGTTTCAATTTGTCATCTAATTTAAAATTTTAACAAATTAAAATAAAACTTTTTTAATTGGATATAATTAAATTAAAAAAAATTTGTTATAGTAATAACTTACTGAATTCCAGTTCTCGATATTTAAAGATATCGTTGCAAACTCTTACTGCAAGTCATTCGTTAAACTGTATGCACATCGGCAGTGACCATTCAGTCTGGGACAATGAGATAAAAAATAAAGAAACAATAAACCAATGTGATAAAGAAAATTTTAATATAGTGAATATCTGTATTATATTCTATTTTCTTATAAAAGTTTAGTTTATAGTAAATATAACACTATCGCAGTAGATTTAAATATGTTAATTCGATTAAAAAACGGTTATCAATGTTTCTTCGGTAATGAGATCTTTTTGCGGAGTGTATTTAGTTACGGCCATCGTTTCTGTATTCGTCTCAAACACGATATAGAGGTATACACGATAATCTTAAGTTGTCTTTTGTTTTAAGTTCATCTTAAAATTGAATTTACTTGATTTAAATAATTGAAAACATATTATGTTAATTTCAAATGAAGTATCGTTTTATTAAACGGTAATTTAAACAATTAGTTAAAAAATTTGGTTGGAAAGTTTATTTTTTGGAGATCAAATCAAATTAGTTCTATAAAGTTTGTCTTTTCAATCTTAATTTGGTATACTAATGGAATTGGTACGTTTTCAGAAAAAAAGAAAGACTTTAATTGATAAGTCTGATGAACAACTTTGGCCTAATTGTGACACTTCGGTATGGATGAGAACTTGTGAAAAAGAGGTGATTGAACCAATAGCGGGCAAAGTGGTGGGACAGATACCAAAGTGGTTGAAGGGAAGTTTATTGCGAAACGGACCGGGAAGTTTCAAAGTCGGAAACTATGAGTTCAATCATCTATTCGATGGATCAGCTTTGTTACACAGGTAATTAATTCAATATTCTGAACCAGATATAAAAGAAGGTAGACTCAATTCAAACTCCTGATTAAAACTTGTTCATTTAATCAGGTTTAAAATATTCAACGGGGAAGTTAAATATCAAAGAAGATTCGTCCAGACGGATGTTTATAAAAAAAATCACACAGCCCAGCGGATCGTGGTTACCGAGTTTGGTACCAGATCAGTTCCTGATCCTTGTCAAAGTATTTTCCAAAGGTAGTTTGAGCGAACTTTGATTTTCCATCTCTCGTTTGTTTTTATGAAATCCAGTATTGATTAACAAGCGAATGATTTTGATACAGAGTGTCATCGATATTCCAAGCAGGCGAGAATATGTCAGACAATTCAATGATCTCAATTTATCCATTTGGTGATGAATATTATACGTTTACCGAAAATCCAATTATCCATCGCATTGAAGTCGATACCTTGGAGACAAAACAAAAAGTGGGTAGACTTAAAATTTCGTCAATCTATTTGTATTCATGCAACTGATTATTTTATTGTAATAAAAAAAAATTATTGTGACAAAATAAACGTTTGCGGTTTATTTGCAGATTAATTTAATGGAACATGTGAACATCGTAAACCACACGTCACACCCGCATGTGATGAACGATGGTACGGTGTATAATGTTGGGATGACGTTAACATCACGAGGACCATCATATAGTATCATTTCTTTCTCCCCACCAAAGATTAATGAAAGTGAGTGGAGTATCTTGATATTTTCAAGTAAAAATTTGTATGTCTCCATAAAAAACACATATGTCATATAAATGACAAATATGGATATATTTATGGCGTTTATATATAGATATAAGTGGGCCAGATTTATATCATGTATAGATTTTTTGCTGCAGACAGCTATATATAGAGCATATATGATACATGTATGACACCATATATGGCATATAAATGTCTTATACGATTAAAAATTATGGGTTATGAGGCCATTTATAAATTGTTCGATAATTCATGCAGGTAGAGAAAAAGAAAAATCGATGTTCGATGAAGCTAAAATTGTTGCATCAGTGCCGTCCAGGTGGCTGCTGAATCCCTCGTACATGCATACTTTCGGCATAACTGAAAATTTTTTCATCATCATCGAACAACCGCTGGCTGTGAATTTGGTTAAAGTCGTAACCAATCAAATCAAAAATACCCCCCTGGCTACATCTTTGAAATGGCACGAAAATGAAAATGTAACCTTGAGTTTCTCTGATTTGTTTCATCATCCACGTTTATTAATCAATCAAAAAACTAGCTCTCGAAAAAAAAAATTAATGTTTGGTTATTTCCAGACTCTGATAAATATAATATCACGAAAAACGGGCCAGTTGCAAAAAGTCTTTATTGCCGAGGCATTTTTCTATCTTCACATTATCAATCAGTATGAAACTCAGGATAAGAACCACATAGTGCTTGATATATGTTGCTACAAAGACGCAAAAATGTTGGACTGTATGTACATCGAATGTCTTAAGGTAAGCAAAAAAGAATAGTACAGAGAAATTAAACTTGAAAAAAATTGTATAATTGGATTCAAAACTTGTTTCAGAACATCCACAGTAATCCGGATTATCCGAAACTTTTCCGTGGCAGACCACTTAGATTTATTCTACCTTTAAAAACAGCTGAGAATGAAAACGTGTCGGTTGAAAAAAACTTGATTGATACAAATTTGATCACGTATAGTGCAAAAGTACCATTCATCGAAAAGACTGTGAAAAATCAAACAAACAAAGACAAACCGAACAACATTCTTTGGAAAAAAGCCTCTGCTTACAAACTGTCCGCTGAGAGTGTTTTTGTAAAACCTGAATTGCTCTGCGACATGGGATGCGAGACCCCTCGCATCAATTCCGAATCACACACAGGCAAGGAGTATCGATACTTTTATGCAATTTCGAGCGATGTCGATTTGGATAATCCTGGAACAGTACGAAAAATAAATGGAAAATAAATAAATGACTCCCATTTCTAATAACTCTGTAAAAACTTTTTTTTTTCATTTCAGCTGATCAAAGTCGACATAGTAACAAGAACTAAGAAAACTTGGTGCGAAAAAAACGTTTACCCTAGTGAACCTATTTTTGTCCCTTCACCGGACGCAAAGGTGAGTGAATCAATAAAATTAAAAACTATTATAATTTAGAAAAACAGTGGGGGGACATTAATTTGGTTGGATTTTTTTTTCTTTGTAGAATGAAGACGATGGTGTCGTTTTGAGTGCGCTTATTTGGGGCGAACATGAAACCGAGGTGGGAATTTTAATACTGGATGCCAGAACTTTTAAAGAAATTGCTCGCGCCACCTTTACGACTCCCGGTCCAGTCCCAAAATGTTTACACGGCTGGTTTCAAAAAGATTAATTGTACCGAACAAGACTGTTTGTTGTATGCTTGAAATGTTAATGAAAATGAAACCACAAAGGAATGTTATCAGGAAATTTGGTTTATCCCAAATTTTTTTACACCCGTTTGTAAACCACGAAAAGATTGTATCAACATTGTTCATATATATATTTTTGAACCATTTTGTATACCAATTGACCGATTTCAATAGAAGAAAAATGTTTGGCTGGACCAATCGATGTGTTGTGTTTTATTGATCGCCCACACCCCGGTCAGACTGAACAGTTCGACATTGTATAATAATTTGCTTATTATTAAGGTGAAACAATATTTACAAATGGAAATAATTTACCTTCGTTGTTATTACAAAAGCGTAATTCGCTTACGCTCGATGACATTTACAAGTAAATAAGAGATACAATATATTTCTCTGTTGCGATAGGAATATAAAATACGAGCGCACCGACAACGTGAGCCTCATTACGGACAAAATGTCTTTACAATGTCGTCATGTACAATAAAATCAGTGAGTGCTAAAACTACATCGTAGATTGTATCGACGGTTCTACAATGTATAAAAAAAACAGCTAACATAAATGATCATCAAAATACTATAATTACTTAACAACAGATATACCTCTTCGTACGAAATTTGTCTGTGAATTTCTTCGTAGAATAAAAAAAATTTACTTGAGTGTGTCAAGTAAATTTAAACACTCAATATAAAACTTGATACAACGGTATGAATAAAAAACTTTTTCATGAGTTCCAACTTAATTATCATGGTTTGACCATACAAAACGTCTGTTTGTACCCAAACATCTAGTTTTGACACACTGCTCTTGATCGTCCTAATATTGAGAATACCAAACTAAATTCTTCACAAGATATAAATTATTTGTTTGTTTTAAATAACCAGTCATTGCCGTTGCAAAGTTCAAGGAAAAAGCATTGATAAGTTATTGTCGATTCTGAACCGTTCTTGCGCTTTATGAATTTGGTTTCAACAAGTTTCTGTATTTTTTGTCTTCTTTTTACGCATGATAAAGAAAAATGTACATCACACTCTGTGTATCTTTCAGGCCGCGTTACATCTCTGTAACGAGACTATCACAATTGAAATTTTTGATTCGCTAATAATCTAATGATCACAATATCAAGCAATATCAATTTTTTCGTCACTGTTTTTGGCGATTGGAGTGCCGCCATTTTTTTCTTCAGTGTCGGATTTATCCAAAGGTGGCTCGGTGGGAACGGAGTGGTAGTCGTGAACCGGTAAAATACCGGAATTAGCATCTTCGATAGCTTTTCTTAACTAGAAAATATTGAGAAAAAAATTTTTTGTTAATTCATCTTTTAGTGAATTTTCTTTCGTTGTTACAAGATAGTTATAATAATTATTTATTGAAAGAAATGTAGGCACCTCTTGTAAGCCAACGACTCCAACTAATCTTCCAATAGCTGTGACATAAGCGAGATCCACTCCGACCATGCTAAAAAGACTGTGGACTTTGAGCAATGACGTTCTTTCGACAAGCTGAAAAGGCGCTGGATCAATGTGACACTTGGAAAAGTCAACTTCCGAGGCCATCTCAGATTCCTCCCACAGTTTTTGGTCTTCAGGGGACATATCAATTACTCTCTCCTTAGGCTGAAAAGTTATGAATCAATTACTAAATGAATGAATCCAATAAATTAAAGTGATAAGTGAAAAATGTCAGTATTACATCAAATTCTGAAAAATTGACCTTCTAGTTTATTCTATCTAAGGTTTTGTAAAATATAAAAACGATTGGTCGTCTAAAAATGGAGATATTTAATTTACAAATTGGCATAAATAGGCATGATTCCAAATAACTAAGTTAATTGGAAAATTGTATTCTTCACTGCTAATCATAATTAGCGTTATTATTTATAACGTTATTAATTACGTCAATTTTTGTTTTTTTTCAGTTATGATTAATTTCAACTTACCAAAGTAACTTTTTTTGACGGAATCGACAGAATTGTGAGGGGTCTAGCGTTAAGGTTCTCCGTACTTTCACGCCTGTCACTAATATTTCCAGATCCTAATTCAGGATCTGGATTAACATCTTGTAGGGTTGCAGACTTCCGGAATATCGCTTCAAAAGCCAATCTTATTCTGCAATCAATTATATCACAATAAAAACAGTTTTGTTAAACTCAACGATACGAATGTAATAATGAACAGATATAATTTTATTGATATACCTGCTTTCGGCTCCGGTTATAGTCGTGTAAGGAGTAACAGCTGGACTGACGAGAGGACTGAAGCCTTTTAACGTAAATGAATTAGTCTTCTTTAAAATAGATTTTTTTGGCTGCGTGCCAAACACGGGCGTGTGGTAAGTTCGCTCCTGAAAAGTTGAGGCCTAATCAAGCTTCGTTAAATTTTTTATAATTAATTTAATTAATCCCCCCCCTCTTTACAATTATATGACACTTTTGATGAAACTATTTGAATAAAACATCTCGTATTACAAAATTCATACTTTATTATCTGGTGTACTAACGTGTTCAAAAGATTCGCTTCCTGTAGTCGTTAAATCAGTCGCACTCTGACGTTGTAGTTTGAGTATGTCAGGGGCAGGGATAACTTCGAATCGCGACGGTCTCCGAGCTCGCTCGTCTCTAACCATCTTCTCTCGTTCCTCTTTCGCCTTATTTTCTGCCTCTTTTCGTCTCATTTCGGCGACCTATTTTCACGCAACATAAACATTGAATTTCCGTATAGAGAATGAAGGCACAAAGGCACAGCTGAATGTACAAACCTGCTGCCGCCTTTCTCGTCCCACATGCTTTTCAATTAACTTGATCAATTCCATTCGTTGCACCGAGCCCAGAAGAATCATCGAATCCGGACTATCAACTAAGGGAAAACCGCGAAGTTTTTTATGCGTTCTAAGGATGTCTTTCAGTTTCGCATACGTTATGCCATGCCAGATGTACTGTATATTCCTCAGCATAAAATCTTCCACGTAGACATTGTACATTGCTGGAAGAATAAACATAAAAGAATAAAACATGAAAATAATATTCACAACTTTTATAAGATCAATTTAATTTTTTTGTGTTTGATTAGAATTGCTCACCTATTTTCTTACTTGCAAGCATTGAACATTTGTTATGTTAAAATATTTTCATACTTATGGTACATGAAAAAAAAACAAAATGCAATAAGTAAAACAATGATTGGTTTCTCACCTGAACTAGATGGCAATAGGTCGGGAAGGTAAGGCAATTCCCTGATAAGTATGATACTGTCGTATATGCTAGGTTGAAGAAGAGACGCTACAGCATTGCTTATTAAAATTGCAATCATTATGGGCACTATGTGGGTGATTTGTCCAGTCATTTCGAAAATGATAACGCTTACGGAAATGGTATGAGTCACTGCTCCTGAAAATGCAGCTGCACCGACTGTGGCATAACCCCCTACGCAAAACGAAACCATAATTTTTAAATTAAATAAAGATTGTTTTTAAAAATGAAACATTTTTAATGACAAAATATTGTTAAAATAAATTTCTGAATGAAATTTGAAAAAAGTGGACCTGGAATGATTGGCGCCAAAGTAGTTCCGTATCGTACACCATGCGGAAACCAAACAGCCATTGCTTCTCCCACGCATCTTCCCAAGGCAGCACCAATTTTAAAAACAGGAATGAAAATTCCAGATGGCACTGGAACTGTTGAGCTCACGATAGAAAATAAAAACTGAAAAAAAAAAAAAATAAATAAAGATTTGATTAAACTTAAAATGAACTTTTGATTTGAAATTAAGAAGACTTAAGCTTACAGTGAACAATACAAAACTTGAAAGCCCAACAAAGACGTTCGAGTTTTCTGTGCTCCAGTGTTTGACTACGTTGATCTCCTCAACCGTCAAGTCTTCCTTCGTCCATGAAAAGTTTGTGAACAAGCCGTGCATCTGATCGTGAGTATTCAGATCTCCTGCCATGAATTTTCCAAGTCCCAAAGGAAACGAGATTGAAGATATGATGAGAGATACTATTCCAGGATAAAGGAACCGGCTGGAAAAAATATCTCCTGTTAATTTTCTTCACAAATTTAAACAACCCATTTTAAAAACTCCCGGAAATTCCTCAATTTTGAACATTGGAAACATTTTTCTAATGTTTAATTTTTAATTTAACGAATTTTCTATTTTCAAGCTCCAGAATTTACGGGAAGAAATTGTTACAACCCAGATACCAAAGGACTTACTTTTTTTGTAAGAAGTTATTCATGCTTTTATTTTTCCTCATGAACATAACGTACTTTCGATGAAGTAGAACCCAAAAAGCTCCCAGCAATCCGCACCCGACTCCGATCAGTGCAAAAACAATGAGCTCCTGGGGGTCAAACGGAAAATCCATCGTAAAATTAGTCGCGAACATAGCAGTGATGGTCTCCTCGCTTTGGAACCAGATGGCCAGGAGTCTGAACATCGTGGCACCACAAACGGCGGCAAAGAAGCCCCGCCAGTAATTTCTCACGGCGAAATATACCGTGGTGACTTCAATGCTAAATAGTACGCCTCCTATGGGTGCAGCGAAACAGGACGCCACTCCGACGGCGCACGCCGCTGCCAGCATCTCCGAGTTTCTGCTCTCATTTTCGTAGATGCCTTGAAAGCTGGTCACGAGTTTTGACAGAAGGGTCGCCACGATACTGGCGATGTGCACGAACGGACCTTCCTTGCCCACGGGTAGACCGGATCCAAGGGTTGCTGTGAGGCCAACCACCTTTGCTACTAACGTGCGAAACGTGAGGTATTCTTTGAGCGCCACGCCACGTAAGATGGTCTTCATCTCTGGGATACCCGAGCCTATACTTTGGGGGGCCACTATTTGTACGAATCCCGCACTGAAGAGGATCAGACATACTGGAAGTGAAACCCACGCCAGATATTGCAGAATTGGTTGCGACGTTAGGTCCTGGTATAACCAAATTCGTCCTGTAAAATATTATCAATTATAACATTTATGTTTTCATGTACGTTTCCATATATGAATTATGTATGTAATCATATATGAATTCAATATATGTATCTGATAATGTGGGTTCACATAAAAATTCGATTCAAAAGGTAAAAAAGAGTGACACTGACCGTTGTTGCACATGGATATCCCATGATCCATAGTAAAACTGATAAAAGCCATGATTACACCTAAAAGTGCTAAAAACACCCAATCTTCTCCCAGTCTTGCACCGGTGTGCTTCCAGAAGAACGCGAGCAACAACAACAGTTTCCGGCATATTGGACTTTTTCGCGACTTCCGCAGGTCCTCCGCTCTGGCCTTATCAAGTTTCTTTCGCGATTTCGCTTGTACTTTAATACGTCGAGCTTCTTCTTTTGCGTAGTCTCCCAGGTCTCGCGTATAGCGACCATACATCTGTATACAAAAAAAAACAATTTTTCAACAAATTTGACACACTGCTGTTGAATCGTTTTACCGATTTTGGAATTTTTCATGCTCCATGTGATGAACTTTGACAAGGGACAGATACGAAAATAGCAAAGGGACATTTCTTTCTCATTGACAGAAAATTCTCATCTTGTAGTTTAGTAGCAATTTTTGTTGAAGGTAAAATTGTTTTGTCAGCTATTTATTAACAGATGTGATTTCGTTCTGAATTTTAATAAGTATCATTAAATTTCAAAACTGTAAATTGTGATTGTAAATTATTCACTGAAAATCTCAAATAATTTAAGAAAAAGTATTATCTAATCTTACCTGGTCACATTTGTTTAAATCGTAGATAACTAGAAGATATGGAGAACGATTCGTATGAAGTGAATGAAAGACATTAAAAAATTGTATAACATTTTCAATAAATAAATCAAGATTTTATTATGAAAGAACAATGAATATTACATTTAGAAGCTATCCAAATTTTTTACTTTTTTGTTTTTGTGAATTTCATTTTTTAATTATACTATCTCTTACATGTACTACTATGCATGTTCTGTGCACTAAAAATCTAAAAATAGTTTCTAAAAAAAATTGTTAAACAATAAATAATTGAATACAAAAATAATAATTGAATAAATAATCATTAAACAAAGTTAGAATAATTGCAAATAAATATCAAACAGTTTAAATTTTTTTTATATATTTTTTAATATTTGTGTGTAAAACAGTTCTTACAAAACATATTTTGTGAATATCCAAGATCGACAAATTGTTTAACAGACTTGCGGACACACGAAGCTTTGCTCAGTCGTACGGTTTGAAAATGTTCGAGCGTTGTTTATCATTATTTCGTTATAAAATTTTGGTTTCAAACTGTACTGTGTCTACATCGTAAGGTGGTACCTATCACACTGATCACGACACAACTAATGACGAATTCAATACGCTGCATCGGCTGATAAAACGTTTCCTTAAATAGCAAACAAAATACCGGTATGGCTCAACTGGTCTAGATAAATTTGTTTCATCTTTGTTTTCATCTTCTATCTCACTGTGATCTTAATTCTCAGAAGATTTTGACTCAAAATCAGTTACCATATAATGCAAACTTTATAATTTTTGGAATAAGCACAAGATGGGTTTTGAATTGGATTTAAGGGTGACGCTGAGCAAAAGTCTTACACTACAGATGTAGTCGTCATTGCAAACAAAATACTCCGGGTTGAAGGGAAAGTCGGTCATAAGATGCACTGCTTTTGGGCACAATTTTTGTTTAAATTAAAAGAAAGAACTGCGACGTGTCCGAATGTGCGATTTCCATTTTCTATTGATTGATCAACGACCGTTTACAAACATGTGCCAATATCTACCGAAAATCACGTTCGTCGAGGAGAAGCAACATCGTAACATTTCGCTTTTTTTATTGTGAACCTCTTCGGACACCTAGAACGTGAACAGTCAACGACAACTGACACTGCAGTTTCCTTAAGTTCACCATTTCAGACGAATTTCGCTGAACTTGGCAACATGCAACACAAATATTTTTAGATCTAAGCTCTACATTATTTACACCTTGATCTTGACTATTACACACTCTTAATCGTAATTGTACAGACAATCGTCAGACCTCGTGAGACGAAATATTTGATACACTGTTGATGAAATTGTACTATTGAATAAATATTAATTTTAAATTTTTCATTTTTAGATCACAATTTTAAGAGTGCAAATCTGAAATACTTTTAAAATTATCATTTTATTTGTTTATATTGTTCATCATTTATTTATTTATTTTTGATTTATAATGACAAAATAAATAACAAAAGTTATGTCATTCAATGATAATCTTCGTGACAGTAATATAGACAATAAAAAAATCATAAAATTGAAATATAAAAACAAGAGTCATTGATTTGCCGAGGCGCATACGAAATAAAAAAAGTTAGCGAGAGATAAATTGTCCCGCTAATTGTCTGGAAACATCATCCAGTCAAATTAAAAAAGTCAATCTTAATTCATTCTTGACAATTGCAACATTGTTGACTGTGAATAACGCGTTCTTGTTTGCTTATCCGGCTTATTTGAAAGACCAATTATAATCGCATCTATATGAGATAAAGATATCTTTGGTGATGAAAAGGAGCTGAGCAACCAGTTTTTATGAAAAATGTAATTGATTTTTTTTCTGCTTTATCATTTTCAAATGTGACTAGAGTTTTGATAATTTAAATTCACACATTTTTTTGTACTGAATCCTTTTTTAGAACAAAATTGTATTTCTGTTAAAAAAAGAAAATCAGAAACATTTCTTAATTAATAAATTCATTAATTAATTAATTCATTATTTCTTAATGAAAAAACTATTTTGAATATTATAATTTCACCGATGGTGCGAGATTTATCACCGATGTTTGTTACCATTCATGACACGGTGCAAAATAAGGCCAGTGCATGTGCATCTAATCAAGACTGATTCGCATGCTCACGCAAAGTAGATTTGCGCGTATGCAAAAGTTATCAGTCAAATTGCATAATTTTCTACAGCAGAATCATTAGTATGGACGTTAGTTTAATCTTCAATTGATTAATACGCATTCGAAAATTGTATTGTAGTTCAATTTATTTTATTTTTCTTTACATTTTTTCAATATTTTTTTCTTTGATCGCTTTTTTTTATTTTCAAGTTCAAGTGAGTTACAGTGAACAAAATCTTTTGGTAAATAATTGTTCAACATAATAGATTGAAAATTTATCGGCCGGGGTTGCAGAATCGAAATTGTGATTTATTCATTTGATATATCATTTGAGATTTGGCGTCGCATCAAAGGTCAAACTACTGAAAGGTCGCGTATTGACTGACGAAGTTTTTTCTAACAGTTTTAATTGCCATTTAATTACATCTGTACCGATATCAAACACATTTTCAAAAAATCACTGAACATTATATTTCAAATTAAGGTGAGATATTCATATAGGACGGTGAACTTCACACCTAAATTCAAAGGTGGATTATTAAGAATGTATACATCTAATGTTAATAAAAAAACATATCGTGTTTCATTTGATTCTCAGAACGCATAAACATTAATTTTTTGTTATAAACAATAGATTATTGATAAGTTGATTAGAAAAAAAAAAGTGAATCATTTCAGTAGATCTCAAGAAAAGTTGACAACCGTAAATTACTACGAATAAAATACTAATAGATACTTATTTCACTGTTTAAATTAATAAAGAAAGTCGAATTGTTCAAAAATGTTTAGCGAATATTGCTCGAGAGAGAAGTAAATTTTTTTTCACGAATATTATACTTGTATATTTTTAATAATTCATCTAACAATGACATTTTTGTCATTTTCGAGGTTTATATTTTTGCCTTCAAGACAAAAAATGCGAGACAAAAGAAGTGCAGTCATAAATGAAATATATTCTGGCAACCAAACTGACCTAGTAGACTTTGTCTGGGAATAGTCCAACTATTTACCAACTGGATGAGACAAACCCGTTCATTTGAATTGAGCGGATTATTATTTTTGCAATAATATGTCTCTGCACCACTAGAGAATTCACAAACAACACTTTTCAACATACTTTACGTTCGAGCGTGCAAATATCATGCAAAGATTAGAAAATCTTTTTTTTTTGTTTTCCTTACATAAAAATAATCCAAAGGGTCGAAATCCTGAGATTCTTCATCGATTGAAGTTGGCGGGCAAGGATAAAAAGCTTGCGATGGTCTGACACAAAAACCAAATTTACAACTGAAAATTCACGCAGCGAAATTTGGAAACTTCACCCTGTCCTAATTATCAAATTACCTGTGTTGTTTGTGTTTTTTATTCGCCCTTATCTTTGTCATCAGTTTGGTAAACTCCTCCCATTCTTTGTCGACCTCTTCTTCGCTTCCTTCTGGATTATGGTGAAGAAGATTGTCGTCGAGCTGTCCCTTCTTCGCGTGTTGCATCGCCATTTCGAATGCCCGATTTTTTACCGATTCAGAAACTCAAAAATCGCCTTTCACTTCGACACAAACTTTGCAACTGACACAGCCCGACGTGGCCCTCGAACTGGCCGTTATCGCGATTAATCTTTTCGTCTCGTTCCAACGGAACAATTGTTAGCGAACTTGTGTGCTTTAGGTGCACATTTTCGGTTCTCGTGGGACGTGCCCAACGACACACCATCTCTTCTGCGAGTCCAACTGGCAGATCTTTTGTCGGACTCAAAATGACACTGCACGAAGCTCGACAGATTCGAGCCATAGAGACCTGTGGGTCAATTTATAAGCTCATTAGCTTTACCGTCACGGTAGCGACTATTTTCCATCATCGTCTGGCATCAACAAATCGTTTGCAAATTTCAATGTGTCATTTTTTTTCCTTCTACTTTTACAGTTTGGATGGACGTTTTATAATCTTGCATCGAAATTACATAATCTAATTTGGATATACATTTATCAATTGATTCTCGGAAGTCAAATAATTAAGATTTGACAATTTTTTTTAATTAGATTACACAATTAGATTAAGTGGATAGTTAAAACAAAAATTATAGATCTAATCACAATTCAAAGACATTAATTAATCACTCCTGTTCAAATTCTGACACGTTCATAGTCCAAGTAATTGAATATGAACGAAGTAGGGAGAGTTGATCTTGTTCTCACATAAAACATCATGCTTAAACACTTGAAATTTTTAATCAATTGAAAAATTATAATTAATTAAGTTGGTTTAAAAGTTGCAAAATATTTTGAACCGATCAAGTATGAAGTATCATTCGTTCATTAGGATTGTGATAATCATGTCAATACCCAGCTTGTGTTGTCACGTCAAAGTACTTTAAGATGTGTTGTAAATTTACAATGAGATTTTATTAGAAGAATTCGTTGCGCCGACTGTACGTGGCCGTTTGATAATCGGCCACTTCCCTCAGAGGGCTTGTAGGAAGCTGACTTCAAAGTCACGAGTTATCATTGGCCAAAATGACATGGCAATTTAACTTGTCTTTTACCGATGCGGCTCTAACGCGATCTGTCATAATTATTATAACGAAACCTATCGGATATTAGTTTTTCTCCCGAAATCCTCCAGCTTACTGGATTTAATTGTAAACAAATTTCATAAAAAAAAAAACAAAGTTCTAAAAGTTACCTTTCAAAGACTGAGGTTTTCTTCGGCAGAAGGAACTTTTTGAAATGAGATTATGGACGACATACTTTTACGGTCTAATAAATGCTCACTCGCTCAGGTGTGAGGTAAACTAATTTACTTATAAACTATGATTGTATTTTTGGAATATTACTTTGTCTGCCCGTGCGGCACGTTCAAAAGTTATCTCATAAAAGAAGTTTTAAATCAATTTTACGATCTTGCTATTAATTACAACTCTCGTGTGATTTTTTATCCGCCGGTAAAAATAATTTATTCCAGTTACAATTGCATCTTTTTATTGGTATCTCTGTGCGATGTAAGCAACACTCAAGATCAAGGCTACCGTCTTCTCTGTAACGACTCAACTGCAAATCGAAGTGTTACATCATGGACGCTGGATCTGCTCAGCTAACGTAAACCTTTTTGCTATCAAATAAGGACGTTACGTGTACTCAGATGCACATAAACACGAACAATACGTGCATTCAGTTGGTGCAATAACTTTTTTCTTTTTCTTTTGCATCAGTAATAAATTGAACACCGGCCATCCAGACATTTGTTAACAGTCAAAGAATGTTAAAGATGAATTATTGATGAGCAAGTTGTTTTCAATTTTGACGACTGAACAAAAGTTCGAATTATGCTCGTCTGGTGTATGACATAAGGTGTAATTCACATCTCCATTTGTTATGAACATTTTATTCAAATTCAAAAGAATATTTATATAAAACAAGGTACGGAAAGATGGTAAGTATCTGAAAAATAAAAATTCTAAAAAGATGTATAACATTTTGAGACCAAGAAAAAAATTCAAAACAAAGCTCGAATACACATTCAACAGCTGTTCATTTCCACCAGTTGCATCGGAAGCACGCCAATCTGTCTGGCGAACTGTTCGGAATTTCGAAGTTGATTTTCGTGGTACTTGATTCCGCCCTGATTGTCGACCTTCTCCATGGCCAATCTTTCCGGGTCGCCGGCCACCATGACGTTCTTATCCCCCACCTTTGGCAGCTCTCGAATCTGTTTCAACAGACAGGCCAATCGCTCGCCGGAGCCAGGAGCGAACGCCTCCGGGTTGATGGCCATAAAGCAGTGTCCCAGGTTAGCGTTCGCGGTCATGTCGGAGCCCCATAGTCTAATATTGGGCCCGAACTTGGCGTCCCCGAGGATCCCACAGAGAATCTCTACCATCATTGCCAGACCGAATCCCTTGTAGCCAGAACAGTTTTCCTCGCCCCCCAAGGGATACAATTTTTGGGTCTTCAAAGCTTCATTGGGGTCGAGTGTACTTGTCCCGTTTTCATCCATGGCCCAACCGGTGGGGATTTTTTCGTTCTTCCTCTGGGCCAGTTCAATCTTGCCCAACGCCACGGCGGTAGTTGCCATGTCAAGGACGAATTGGTCGCCATCACCAGTGGTCATCCCAAAGGATAAGGGGTTGGTTCCAAGAGCACTTTGCTTGCTTCGCGTTGGCACCATCAGAGGACTGGTGTTGGTGCAGCTGAACCCGATCATCCCACACTCCATAGCCATGAGAGAGTAGTAGCCGCAGATGCCGTAGTGATTGGACCCCCGAGCTGACACCATTCCGATGCCAAATTTCTGCGCCTTTTCAAGCGCAAGTTCCATGCAAAATTTGCCCACCACTTGACCCAGCCCGTTTTTTCCGTCCACTAGTGCAACTGCCTGGAAGTATAAAAAAAATTGCACGTCAACATAAATCATGGCTGCCGATTGTTGTTGCCGTTATTGCATATTCAATCGGTTCGTTCGCAAGTCAAAGAATCAAAACAAAAAATGATCCTTCTCGGAAGAATTTTATTACGATGAATTAGAATTCGCAACGCGGTGCGTTTTATCTTCGAATTAGCGAACCGACGCGCGACTTAAACAATTCAAGGAGGAACGGCAATACCGGGAAAAGTTTAAATGTTTTACAATTATCTAAGTATTCCTGGCAGAAATAAAATGTACAACCTAATGAAAATCTCATGACGACCGAAGGTTTTATTATTATTTCGTTTCAAGTCGAACAAATATATTTAGATGCGTTTCTGTCGATTGTGACAAGAATTTTTGTCAAGTGATGCAACTTTGCGACAGTTGAAGGTTTCTTTTAAGATGTAAAGAGATGGGAGATATGGTTGAGTAAATTGAAGATGGTTTCTCACATCACAAAGATCAGTAACCGCTCATAAAGAATGATAATTAAAAAGATAGGAACATTATTCGAATACTTTCAACACCCGAAGGTAATCTTAGTGTAAACAATGATAACACGGCACTGCAGTTGACGAATCTTTTTTATAAAAACGTTTTCGACGGAATAATACAAATTTGTTATTCTTAAAACAAAAAAACACTTCCCTAAGAGGTAAAGAATTCTTTTTACCTTGGTATTTTAAATATTGTTAAACTTGATATTTTAAATTTTGTTCAAACATTTTTTTTTTTGACCAAGAATTTTAATTAGCTGCTCATTTTTGTAAACAACAAAAATGAACAAATTTTTTAGAGTAATTTTATGAAAAAATTTTGAGACTTTAATTCATAATTGGTTTTTCATCTTTCGAACAACCGGCATTGAATATTAAAGATCCTTAGGATACTAAGGTGTATACACCTGACCTGGAAATCATTGCAGATCTCCGGTTTGGCCGCGGGATCGGTGATCTTGGTGTCAATTTCTTTAACGTACATCTGCACTCTGTTGAGGCCGTGGCTGAAGTGTCCCCTGTAATCTGCCGTCATCAAATGATGCGCCACTATCTCCGCGTCCTCGCAGCTCGTTCCAACCTTAGTCATACAATCTCGAATGAACCGGACCACCTCGGTCGTCGGCACGACTAAGTCGTCCAAATTTCGGCCACATGCGGACTTTTGGCTCACGCACTTGTCGGATGCCATTGATCGCACAGTGCTTCTGATGATCTCGTTCCTTGTCGTGATCCGGGACGTTTCACAAGCACAGGTCAAAAGCTTTCTCAACGCCATCCTGGTTATTACTGTTGTACTTATCTCTCAATTGCTTTTTATCTTGTTATTCAACTGTCTCCGGCTGTTCTCTCGGTGGGAACGGTATCAATCGTTCGGCCTCGTTAACGGATCCGCTAGCTTCTAAAGACTAATATAATAATGAAGGAATAATATATTAATGATTATCATTTTTCTGTCTGATCATTTGTTTGGTTTGAAAATGGTGCGACTATCAGATGTCAGTGTAATTAATTTGCGATTTATATTTAGTGGGAAGTGTAAGGCTTAATTGAATGAGTTTGAAATTTGAAAATGGATTATTAACTGGATTATTAACTTTTGCAAATTTTACTCGATTGGTCTAGTCAATTTTTATTTAACCATCCTTTTAACTTTAATTTAACTGAACATTTTTTCATTTGATTTCATTTATTAATTATAATCATTTTAATATTAATTATTAAAAAATGAATATTGTTTTCAGTTGAAATTTAATTGAAAAGTTATTTTAAATAATTTAAAACAATTTTTGAACAGCGTAACGATTTTTTGCGAAATTATCAAAAACAGCAGTTTGTCTCGATTGCATTTGATTTTAATCTCTGAATGAACTCGAAGTAAAATGATAAATATGTATAAAAGTGTATAATTCACAAAAAGTAATAAAATCGGATAATGAATTTGATAAATGAATTTGAAGAAATACCGCAAATAACATTTACAGTTCGATTCTCGGTATCGATTCATAATCAATGTTAATAATGAAGAATAAATGACTTTTAAACGAATGCAAAATTTATACTCATTTTTAATTTCATTGAGAATTCCGTTTGGTTTGAAATTGCAAAAATCAAGTGTAACTTTACAATATTTGAAAACTTGTAAATACTAATCGCCAAATTATTGGTTTGATACCTAGTCATACTTCAATATTATTTTTAGACCACCTGTCAAATGAGGTTGGGTTTTGCTAAACTAATCAACTTTTAACTTACAACAAATTTATCCCGGCGAGCTGAATAATCAAGGGATTGAACATCTGCACGATCCTGCTGCCTATCCTAAATCTAACAAGTTGGATCGGTCGGCCTGGTATTCAAGTCGGAGTAAATAACAATAGAATCGTGTCGCTTATCGAACTTGTGCTCAACCTCGTAAACACAAAACAGTCTATCGCCCGATCGCCTGAGTCACACATAACGCAACAATCAAACTGATCGAGGCGTTTGATCTACCCGATATTGATCATTAAAACGCGCGTTGCTCGAAAACCTCAAATTTTTGCACTGACTTGTCATAAAAATATCTTATTTTTGTAATTGGGACTGCGCGATGTCGATAATTTAAACACTGACAATCTGTTCGTCGACCGACATTTTATTTGTTTCGTCAAAGATTCAAACGAAAGTCCTTCGAAATGACTTTCTCCGTGCCGACCGATTCATAAACAACGAAATGGTGATTAAATTGCACAGGTCACGTGAAGCCTTGCATCAAGCATACGTCATTAAAGTGCCGTCAACTCCGCAAACAAAATAACTGCATTCATGCAGTTCTGTCAGCAACGAGCTGCTAGTCAAACAAAACACTAATCAAATTATTTTCTGCTATTCCATTTGTTTGTTTATTCATTTTTCAGCCTATATACCCATTGCATATTAAACGCGTCTCAACTCGATTTACGCAAACGTTTTTTTATGCAAATAATTTGTCATTTGCAATCAAATCGAATTTGCTAAGAGACACTGAGACGTGAATAATTTTTTTAACAACTTTTAAAATCACGTTCTTTTTCAACAATTCGATAGAAAAATTGACCGCGAAGGCAATTTTTTTGTCTTGTTCATAATTAAATTGATACTTTGTATTTTGCAAAATTTATCTCGCAGGAGATCGCTGTTTCCTACTTCAATTATCTTTTTCTTTCTGCATAATTTGTATGCAAATCGCGAAATTTCAAATTAAATGAATTGCTTTCGTATTTATATTATACATTGAAAACAGGAATAAGCGAAGAATGTCGAAAAAAAATGTAGCAAAAATTTAGTATCGTTAATAGATGCACGCCGGTTTTTCCTTCATATAATTATGCTATCGTATTGAGGCGCAAGATAACCGACTAGTTCGAATTGAACTCTTTCAACATAATTTGACTTATGAGTTATGAATCGAACGAAAATTTAAAGGCGAGTTACACATTATTTTTGCATTTTAATTTTTTTACATTTTCCTTGTTTGAGTTTCAATATAATTTTAAAACAAAGCGTCACAGAAAAAATTAAAAAATACTTAAATTATGGTTCATAAAATATTGAAACATACAGCTGACATAAAAAAACAAAAGTTTGACAAACAATATTTGACAAATTGTTTTTCTTTGTATTATTCATTGATATGTAAGTTAGTTAACGAGTAAAAAAGTAGTAACGATTTTTCTGATATTTTTATATCAAAAATGATATGTTGGACTGACCATTTTTACATGTTTTTACAAACGTTTCGGTAAAAAAATGTTTTAATAAATTTTTGTTATTTCAAAAATAAAAAAAATAGTTGATTTTTTAATTTCAAATTTAATCTTGTTAGACACATCAATATTTATAATTATTTATTTATGATCTTCAATGTAATCTAGATTTTAAATTGCAAATAATTTAAAAATTAGCAAAAAAAAATCAGAATGTATACGTGACGACCTTTCCGGATGGTTGTGAAAAGTATTTTATGATCGTTTACTTTCGCTTAATCTTGACTAGATTAAACATAATCTTGGACACAAAACAAATACACATTATTGGAGACTTATTAAATTGATACAACTTTAATTACTTTTGGCCAACTCAATTAAGCGAACAAATTAGAAAACACGAGCTTAATTTCTGTAAAGGTGATTAGTTTATCTCCATGCACTTGAATCGGTTGAAATCTCTATAATCAAGTAACCGTCACTATCAATGCTTGTGCGCTATTGGTGTCAATGTAGTGCACGTGCGCGGTATTGCACTAAGATAACACTCGAAAGCATTTTGCACCTTTGTGAATAATACAGCAACATTAAAAAAATATTCAGTCTTCAAAAACACTTTTTTTTTTATGCAATATTTCAAACGCATTGCAAATGTATAGTTTTTTTTGATAAGTGTTCTGTTAAATTTTGGTATGCCTTATTATTAAAAAAAGTGTTGCAAATTGTACTTTTACAACGTTTAAAATATCTACGTTTGTAAGAGTTTTATGTTATATATTACATGAGAAAAACAATTAAAAAAACAACCAGTTCTACGGTAATCATTACTGATGCGAATCTTAATTATTTTTTACAAGAAGAAAAATAAAATTATATAAATATCAAATTGGAGCGCATAATACGACACTTGTTTGTTTGACTATAATAATTGGTGTCAAACAATGCGCCGTTTAGATTTACAAACCGGATCTTATTAATTTGGCACACTATAAAAAATACCCGGAAGCGGGTCCTTAGATTAATCATAATTTCATTTGTTACTCGCTAGGCTTAACACACATGATTATCATAATCATATGATGCGAGCCGATTATACTTCTTGAGACGAAAATGTAACCACTTGTTGCAGCATCTTTTGACGATTTTCTTATAAATTAAACCGACATTTCTTCCAGGTTAATTATTTTATTTTTTTTGTTTTTTTTTTTAATTCTTGGTCTTCACGAATGTCAAATTTCAGTTTCTTTATATTGAAATTGAAAACCTTTTTCGAGATAAATTTTATCATTCAACAATGACCGCGTGGCATTTGTGTCTGATTCTAATATTTGCATCGAAGCAACGGTGCATGCAAGTTCTAAAAATAATGATCAAAGTTGTTTTCTTGTGGATGATTCTGATCATGCGCGCAGAACTCGGCGAGACATTCGGCACTTTAATCAGCGCAACAGCAACAAATTAAATATAAATATTTTATTCGCGAAACAAGTTCAGCGCGTGCGACGTTACGTCTATATATCGTGCAAAATATTTGTTGTTCTATCATTTTGATAATTTAATAATCATTCAAAATGTTCGTTCCACACGAGAAAATATGAAACAATAAAAAAATTGTGATAATAAAAAGAAGAGACGAAAACTCACAAAAATGAATATCTCAACTAAAAAGTTTTGCATTGTTTAATTTTTTATCACGGAAACAATGCAGAAAGTTTTGGTTCAAATATTCCACTATGTGAACGAACAAGTAACATTTTACAAAATTATTTAACGAAGCAGAAAATAACAATAAATACAACTTTCAATTATGAACGAAGAAAAATTGTTTATTAATAGGATTCATTCAATGTGTCAAATATATCACGCTTTTAGAACAAACGACCCAGATTTTACAGGTCGAAATTCTTTTTGGCCAACACTTGGGTTATTGCTACATTTCGTTCCAATTATATAAAATTGTCTCATCTTTGTCAACAATGAGAATCTTCTGTCAGATCAAAATTTTTCAATAACAAATTTATACGTTGTTTTCACAGCGGGAGTTTGTAAATTGAAATAATAAATATTACCAAAGTGTTTTGAAACCCAAGGCCATACTCCTCGATGTCTGGTCCGTGCATCGCCATTCTTGCTTGGACTGGATGCAGGACCGGAAGTCCACGCCGGCAGAGACCAACAAACTCGTTCACACCTCCGGACCGAACTCAAGCCAACTGCTCTTGGCTTCTCGTTTTCTTTTCACAATTTTGCTCGGCAATCACTTATTCACCATCGCGATCATTTCGTTCCCGCCACTCGTTTTGCCATTAGAATCAACTAAAAATTTAAAATTAATTCCTCGCTTAAAATTACGGTCACAGGTAATTCGCGAGGTCATTTTAAAAGCGAAACGCTGAAAAGTTGTTTAATTCATCACGCTGGGAATTGCGCGAACTTGATCGCGCGAGTGTAATTCGATGCGCAAAGGCCAACCAAAGTCGATTCCTCATACGTGTGATTCAAGTCTTTTTTTTTCGCACACGTATGACACTTGAGATCGCTTATCAACACCGATTTTATAACGAACGGGCAACGCTAGACGATCAATAACACCAAATTTGCAATAATAATTATTTCCGTTTCTTATCCGTTTGTAAATTTTATTTTTTTCACATTCGAGCCATTTTGAATAAAATGAAATATATATCGTTTGTGGAATTGCATCCCACTAGATTGAACACTTGTTTGTAATTCATGGAAGTGATTAAGAAATTACCAAGATGTAAAATTGAAAAATGTTGAGTGTGAGGATGGATTAAAAATTGAAGTAAATAAAAGTTTATAAAGTATTATATATATTAGGACACAATTCACGTCAAACGGACATCTGTCCGGTAGGACGGTCGACAAACGACTGATAGGTATATATGCATGAATGAAGCAAAAAGATTCTGTGGTTTTTGCAGGAAATTCAAAGACTTGTGAACCGCGCTTATTCAGTTAACGTTGCGTGTTTAGTCATACGCGTCAAACCGCGTCTTTCATTTTACTTCGAAATCATTACAATTCAACTCGACAATTCAGCACGATGCTGGTATATTCGCATCCTCGCCGAACTCATCTTATCTTCTCATCGACTTCAGATGTCATACTTTTAATATCCATCTACTTCGATAAGAGGTTCTGGCAACTTTTTTTTAATTGAACAATTCAAACTGATTTAACAATTATTCTCACTCGTGGATAATTTTTAATTAATTGAAATTATCACTTATGTATAAATGAAATGCTCTTTAATTCTTGAAACTTATGTTTTCCGTTAGAATCCCGTCTTCTTTTTTAAATCTTTTCACAGAAAAAATTTCTTAATAATTGTTTCACCAATTTTCTATGAAATTATTTTTACCGAACCATTGACCGGGTATTCTCGTCCAATTTTTTTTTGTAACGCACGTAACTCGTCACAAACTTCAATGCCACTTCTTTCACAGCATCAATTCTCTGGCAGACAAATTCGGCGATCATTAAAGAAATTATGAAATCCAGTCAATGGGAAAATTGAACTTCATAAAAAGTTGCGAAAAGAAGTTGAAAGACCAACAAAAAATACCAACTTAAGTACAGAGAGAGACTAGCAAAGCCCTGGCGTTTTTCTGGGCAAACACAAGCACTGTCGGTGGAGCGATGTTTCGCATCGTTGCGCGCACATGTCACTGATAAAACGTTCGTCGTGCGAGCATGTTTCGTGTTGAAAGTTACGCGATAGCTTGTCAATACACCTCGAACTTGAGCGACACAGGGGCCGCCTCGTCTCTTACCGGATACTTCTTCGTGAGAACGCTTGCCAAACAATCGCGTAGCATCGAGATCCCGATTAGATAAACGGTACACGACAGTACATCGCTCGCTTGACAACTGTCTCTCGCACTGTCCAAATCACGGATGTAAATATTTTTGAACCCGGCGACTTTCCCATGGCCGTTTCGAAAATAAAATAACCACAATTACTACAAATGATTCGTGCCTCGAATGAATGAAATCAATGATTGAATAATTAGAAATGTTTTACTCCGAAAATTGGGATATTATAATTGTGAATCGTTATCATTAAAGACAATATAATTGATGGTCCGAGAAGTGACAAACAAAGCCCACTAGTGCGACAGAATCGTGCATTTCGATAAGTTTCACTAATGAAGTTCTGTTGCTTTGATGGTAAATGTGTTACATGTATCATTGTTGCATGATAAATTATTCGACCGCTGTAACTATCATTGTTATTCTTGTTTGACGCCGATATAGTGTGAATTGAGTTTTTGTATTATTCGCTTCAACAATATTTCATTTCATTCAATTCTTTTTTGTTCAATCTAATTTTAGTTTAAGTTGTTTTTAGTTTTTATTCACAATTTCACAAAACGTTTACCTACTTTCACCTAGTCACTAATAAATAACGCGCCATTAAAAAACCAATATTAAATTAAAGTTGGAATGATTTATTTCAAATCTTGTAGATTTGAAGAAAAAAAAGAAATAAATAAACGTTGAACACAGATTAAAATATACAGAATATAAACAGTTTTATTATTATAACCTTGCTTCACATTGTGTATTTAACATAAAAGGGACGAATAACATAATACAAAATAATCACTCATTTACAACCATCCCCAAAGCGATAGAATCATATAACTGCAACCCTAACAATCGTATTAGTTTATTTCGATGTGAAGAAAACAACTTTGCTTAATACTGCGTTAAATTCCATAATTGTGCGCACTTTCCGTTGTAATCACAAAAAAATATCATGTATAAATGTTTTCTGAAAGTTAACAATATTCCACCGAACCAACTGTTCTGTCAAATTTTTGTTTTTTGTATAAAAATATGTACTCGAGGAACGTTACTGTGCTTCTCAATTTGGATTGGACGGGGTTGATTCTATCAGAGACGCTAAAACAAAAGTGAAAACGGTGTTACAAAATTGTTCAACTGATTATATAAAATATGAAAAAAGGAAAACATGAAAAATCTCAGTAACCTATTATGATGATTAGAATGATGGTACAGATGATGCCTATGATAATCATCATTCGCAGATTCTTCCACCAGTATTTTCGTTTCAACTTTCCTGCCCTCTGTTCGAATTGGGCAGCACCTTGCTGAAGAACGTCGGCTCTGTTGTCCAGCTCAGACAGTTTGCTATCACGTTCGAGAACCTTGTCCACATTCACTTTCATGATACTCACGACTTCATCAACTTTTGATTGCGTCTCTTGCAATTTATTTGGCATGTGGGAGTTTCGCGAGTCACCCGCGTCACCCTCTCTTGAATATCCACCACCGTCCATTTTCGATCTGAAACAATTTATTTAAAAATGTTGTTTCAATTATTCAGAACTTTTTTATTAAACGCGTCATTGCCTACTAATAAGTTGGTTTCGCGCAGCATTTTGACATATTGAGTTTCAATTTATTTATATTTAAACATAGTTTGTTATTAATTGATGACTGTACTTAAAAATAATTCAAGATTCGATTTACTTTGGAGCGTTAATTAAATAAAAATTAAGAAAATTGTCCTTGTTTATTTGGCATACCGTTTTAGGTTTACAGATTATTTTAACAAAAATATATTTAACTTGCAAAATAGAAAGACGAATACATACAAACGTCTATAAAATGAAATTTTCAATTAAGAATTCAGATTTTCAATAAAAATCTTTAATTTGTTCAAGACAATTTCAATTATATCAGAATAATTTCTTTTATATTAAAGAATATGAAAAAATCGATTCTTCCAGTTAAAAAAGTTAGGTTAATGGAATTAATGAGTCATACAATAATTTATCTGTTATTAATCTTAGCTGGTTATTATGAATCCTTGGAAGAATCACAAAAACATCAACATCTTATAGATTGTCAAATTTTTATTTCAATTGTTGCACACACAAGTGCACAAACACTTTTCAACAGCTTCAAATTAAATTTAAACACTAACAGATTTTAATATTCAACAATATCACGCGCATGATAATTGCACTTCGTAATGACATAATTATAAACATAAAAAACACACCTATAACCTCAAAAAAATTTCCACTTGTTTCTGGGATCAAAACTTTTTTCTCGTATTTTATTTGGAGCAGTGAATATAAAAAGCTAGGGAATACAGTTACAGAGAACGGGTTGTGTCAAAAAGTGTATACGCCACAGCGATCATTTGACACATTCATGCGATTGGAATTTTCAACTGGTGATATAAAGAATGCCAAAAGAATTTCAAGCCACGGCGAAGAGAATTTGGGAACAAACTTACGATAAAATTGGCAGATCCGTCGGCGATGATAGACAGCGCAAGAAATTGGTATTATATTGTCAGTCGTACTAATAAAAGTTGGTGATTTTTATGTTAACGCTGACGACTACTAACGGTAACAGCCAACACGATCTTTGTTCATTTAAAGATGGCAACATCGGCAACAGGTGACGTCATGTTTATAGTCGCCGTCAGTTAATTGTTGGCCTTTATTGCTCACTCTTTAGCTCGCTTGCCTCAACGACTGTCTCTTATCTTAGTGTAACGGTAACTAATTACGTGTGACCTTTTTAATTAAATTCTAAATAGTGAATTGTCAAGCATTTGATTTAATAAAAAAATCTCGCGGCGATACAAATATTCACTATTGAAATACAAAATGATCATCTGATAATAAATAATTATTGTTTCATTAGACGTCACATTTAATTTTATAAATTATTAAAAATATTTTGTTACGTTTTTAATAAACAAATAAAATGCTTTTGGTTTCAAAATATTTCATACGTTTTAAGACGACATCTTAAGTTTTAAGTGTCGAGTTAAGAACGTGCGAAAATCAGTTGGTAAGGAAGAACTCAAGTTCATTTGGGATTCGTTGGTAAAACAGGTGGGATTTTCAGTCGTATAATTTTTTTAATTAATTTAAAAAACATGAAGATTAAAATTAAAGTTGTAACCTGTTGTTTCCATATGCGTTTGATAATGTCCCATGTGTTACGGAAACACAAAAATCCTGATTCGAAAATTTCTTATACATTTTTTTCGATGAATTAATTAAGTTTTAAGTTTTTGTTATAATCAAGTGCAATACGTTAGGTAACCATTTTCCAGCTAGCTTGTCATTCTATTGACATATCGTCAATCATTTGTTTCTATCACCCAGTTGCTATACATTTCAAAAACCAATACTAGTATACAATACATGTACGAATAAAAAAATAATAATAAGACAATCGATAATAAAATTAGAGCTGATTGAGAATGCGACGTTTGTGTGTAAAATCAAAGTATTGATTCATTATTAAAAAAATATTACACGTGCTCGCAGTAACTATAAGTTCAAATGTCAGAATGATAAAATTGCAAAGTTCATAAGTGCGGAGGCTAGAAAAAGAACTTTGTGGAAAGTTAAATTTAAGAAGCGAAAAACTATTCTAACATATCTGATATGTGATACGACGAGACTCACCCATAATCGATGTCATTCCCTTTTCAGATATGTGTTTAGTCCCAAGACGAAGGACTCTCCAAGCCATAACACACATCAGTGGACGCAACTGGAAATCTACGCACGCGCTCTCTTGACCAATTTCTGCACTTATTTTTGCGGTCACCAAAAAAGATGGCCAATTATCTTCAGGGGACCAAAATGGTGGACCTAAAAAAGCCAGTACCCGATTTTATAAGTCTAAAATTACTATCTGTTAAGGTGCCTCCGTTTGCTAAACCGATTATGTTGTATTGTACAGTCGGAAGGTTGGATTCGACCCTTGGAGGTGAAGAGCACGCCGCCTAGCAGTTCTTTGCGCAAGGAGTTTATAGGGCGGACCCCATTTATTGACTCGGTGGTTGGGCGCAGGCGCACTTCCGGCCAGCCGACTGCTAAGCTTCTGATCGGACAGATCTTTCGATTCAACTAATTCGGCGCTGGGCCTTCCTTTCGCTCGTACCTTTGACTTGTGAAATTTAACCGCGACGCCCGTTTGAGAGCCCTGCGGCCGCAGTTCTGCAGACACCGTGCGCGACATTTTGAAACTTCGCGCACTTCTCTGAAGCGCGCTTACGTCGACATTTGAATCTCGAATGCGAGATATCGTGCGATAAGCGCGACGTCGCGCTTAATACTTGACCGCGGTTAGAAAATTTATCAATACCTGTGCACCTAGTCGTCGGCAGACTCCCTCCGGAAGTACGCGCTTCCCCGAAAAGCGGTCACATTTCCGCACGACCAGCACCAACAACAAACTACAATGTAAGTAGAAGCGAACCATCGTGTCTACTAGTTATTGTTTCTGCCGCGGATAGTTGCGTAATCTCTAAGGGATACTTTTTGTCATGACGTTGACGTCGGTATCGACGCGTCGACGGTCCCCTTGTTCTGCTGAACCCTTCAGCAACCCTTATTTAGGTCGAGTTTTATTTATCCGAGTTTGAATCATCCCTGATCATCGCATTCAAATTCATGTTGCATTTTGTTATAAATCATACCGCTTGATTCCACCCCCGAGAGAATATCAGGACACGTTCGTTAAGACGTGCTATAGCCTTATAGTCTCAAACGTTCAATAGTTCAGCCTGCAGCGCCTCGTTTTTTTTTCGACAAACATCAAGTTAATTTTTGTACAAATCTATATCGAGGCAATGATTTTATATTTGAATTTCAAAAGAGCCTCATGAATAATAATCGATTTGGCAGCTCGGATCAAATAAGATGACGGCAGAAAAAAATAATGGATCGAACATATAGGTTATTTTATAGACCAATGAAAAATCTCTGATCAATCGGCTAGTGAAAAATGCATGAATAGATTGTAAAAATTGGATTTCAATTTTATCGAAACTTGTTGGCGGATTGACATTTGATAGTGACGATACTAACGTTGAATGAAGTTACAATGTGTCTTTTGCGTGGGCGTTCTGTGTGTTTAATTGTGCTCTACGGTTTAATAAAATTCAAGAAAATTGGAGCATCGGAAAAACGACTTATCGATCTCGTGGGATCTTCACAACGGTGCAATAATTAACGTACTGAAAAAAAACGAAAGTGATTCTTAATATTGATTTTTGAAGTAGTTAATTCGAGGGAAGTGACTTCTATACTTGGTTCGAATGTGTCAGGGGTGGTAAGTGCGAGCACATAGGCACCCTAAAACAGTTGTTTCCAATTGATCAGACTTATGTTTCAATCTTTATTTTGTCTGAAAAATTTTTCATTTCCTTCATATTCTTTTTCAACTGCTTAGAAAGACAATTCGCGACTTTTGATATTTCAGAATTCCTTGAAAAGACCAGAGTTGTTTTCAATTTTCGAGAAAAAATAATGAAAAGTCAGTTTTCTTTAATTTCGTTATGAACAGTATAGTCGTTTTAAAATGGATTATTTATTTCCGAAAATAAATTAATCACATCTTCTCTTATCCACTTTTTCTGTCAACATCAATACTTGGAAAACATGTTCGTGCATAATATAACCATCGGTTAAAGTGAGTTAAAAAGATTCGTTGGTGCATTTTAGTTTAAAATTTATTATTTTTCAGTTCTACGTTATTGCATAGAGTCTCGTTTCTTTTTTTTTTATTTTCAACTTAAACAAAAAGTTATGAATGAATTATTACAAATATAAGGAAAAAAATTGATTTTTCTTATCTTTGCTTTTCGTTTGGAAAATTTTTAAAGTTTGTTTCCACTTTATTATACTATTATATAAACTATGATTTTTTAAAACTTTGTCTTAAAAAACATAGTTTATGGCGATCTAAACAATAAAAAATTGCAGTGTAATTGCAATTTCTTTTCATGTTGTAAGATATTATTTGCAATAACTCTTTTACAAGCCGGATCTTTTACATTTTCTAAGTTTTACTTTATAAATTTTCCGAGGGATAATCAATATTTAATCGATTATAGGATATAATACTCGCGCTTATTTTTTTCACTTTTATCAGAGGGGTTAGAATCAAATCGAGGAGGAACAAGTCCTAAAACGATGTAACATGTCATGCCCGCATTCCTATATTTAGATGGAATCAATGGCAAGTGTATATATTTATATCAAACTAGTAACGCCTGAAATGAAAAAAAAGCAGGTTTAAAAAAAGGAAGAAATGGACTCACTTCCGACTGTTACGTCATACCGGCGTCACAATTGTCGATTTAATTTTCATTGACAATTTTCAACATGCTTGTTTGTATACAAACAAGTTTGTTTGATTATTGCAAATAACAAATAAAGAGACAAGTTACACAGATGAAAATAAACATTGCAAATAATGAAAAAACAAATCTGTAGAAATGTGAAATATTTGTTAAAAATGTATTTAACAAATAAAATTTTAAATAAAGTTTAAATAAATGGATAGATATTCGAACATATTTCATAAAAGTGTAATTGAATGAAAATAAAAGAAAATAAAAATTGAATGTCACCAAATTAAAAAAACGAACATTTTCATTCAATAATGAAAATGTGATGTTTTCTTTGGGGGCTTTTTATTTTACGATCTCCATAAATGTGAACTCTCATATTTCATATATTTTTCGAACAAGCGAGATCAAGTTAACACATTTTATGATCCACGATGATGATGAAAATGATATTAATTATTATTATTTATTAATAATTATATTCAGTGATTTTAATACGTTCAAAGTAAATGGTATAGTGATTCGAAAAAATAACAAATGATATTATACTTTTGAATGTAAAGATATGACTCATGACAAATAATATTAAATTCAAATGTCATGCGGTTATAACTTTTCACGTGTTATGGCATTTTTAAATATCGCTTAAATGTTTCAATACATTTAAGTCATTTGGTGAAATTTGGTGACAATTTAATTTTAATAATGATACACACAAATTTTTATTTTTTAAAGCTTTTCAATGATTCAATGATTTTTATTTATTTCTTTTTTATTTTAATGATCATTTTTTGTTTTTTTAACTTCCTGCTATTTCGCTATTACATTTTTTACTTTTTCCAGTCAAAAAAAGTTTCTAACCGTCACGTAATTAATATATGATAATATTTTCAGGGCGGCTGAAGGTGGTTTGGCACCAGATGCAGGTGCAGGAGCTGGTAGCGATGGAATCGTCGGCGGACCGAGGACACCTCAACAAATTGCATCCCAAAAGCGGTTGCAGCAAACGCAAGCGCAGGTTGATGAGGTCGTTGACATTATGAAAACAAATGTGGAAAAAGTTTTGGAACGTGATCAAAAGCTCTCGGAACTTGACGACCGAGCTGGTAAGTTCTCACCGTAAAAGTGAAGAAAAATTGGTTGAGAAATTACATTTAGGAGCAAATCTGCAAGATTGCAGTTTTGCTGATGACTTTGTAACAAAATTATTCAACGAAAAAAAGAAAGACAAGTTCAATCTGGCTAACTTTTTTGAATGAGATCTATAGTTTTGTTAATGATTCATACAATTCTTTTCAAATTGTTTTCACACCCATTAGTTCATTGCCAAAGTTTATCGATTTTACGCGTATAACCGCACACTGACGTTGGCGAGGACACGTTATAATCAATACAAGTAACGTAGTTGAGACATGACTTTTTTTCGTGCAAAGTAGATCGATTGTTCTTTTTTTTTATTTACAATTCTCCAGACTTCATCTGAAGAATCTGTTGTAAATATTATGTTACAATGAAACACTGGTGTAGAGGCAAGTAATATGGACAGTCGGATAATACGAACAGGCATTACTTACTCATAAACAATCAAGATTTTTGCAACAATTTTCTTGCCATTCTATTGTAAAACTCAAAATAACTGTAATAAACAAGTTTAACTAAGTCGTGGAGCTTTTAATATTGTTAAACTAATAAAATTGTTCGTAACTAGGTTTCACATTGACTGTTCCTAATTTTGTTTGGTTTCACTATCCAAAAAATGATACATTTTTAAAACTTTTTACAAAAACAGTTTCTTTTATTGAAGTTTCGGCATATTTTTTATGTTTATGTAAATATGTATGTTAAAATATTTAATTTGTAATATTTATTGTGTAAATGAAAAACATCGTCAGCGTCGAGTAGTATGGGCAGTTTATAAAAATTTCTATGTTATTTATACAAAAAAATAGTGTTATTACGAACAAAAAGCAGAGTCATTCGTGTTAAAAGAATTATAAATTTCGACTATATATGCAAGAAAACTCATTTCAATTGGTTGAAAAATCGTTATATCGCTCTTTGCTTAGGGTGTCCATATTACCCGATTCTCCCCTACTCACCTCGATTTCCATTTAAATTTATAACATTCTTCTGTGCCGTTTCACTGAATGATTGAAAAATCTATAACTCATACTCATCTACTCATTACAATCTATATAATGAAATATTACACCTTCCTCTTTCAAATTGAATTCTTCCAAATAATAAATGATTGAAAATTTTGTAGATGCACTACAACAGGGAGCATCGCAATTCGAACAACAAGCCGGAAAGTTAAAGAGAAAGTTTTGGTTACAAAATTTAAAGGTAATATTTCATAAAAAAGGTGGAGAAATATCAGTGTATTAATAAATACAAACAAATGAAAAAATCCCTTTTTACAGATGATGATTATAATGGGAGTAATTGGACTAATAATACTGGCCATAATCATCTGTAAGTACCAATTGTTTATTACCATAATCCTCTACAACCAGTTTACTGTTCAATGTCAACTACTGAATGTTGTACCGATGTACTATCTCGCAGAACATCTCAGTGACGGGTTCAGAGATTAAAAATTCTTTAAAATTGCAAAATCATTTTTTTTTTCAAATTGAATTTTGAATTTATCAATATTACAAAACGAATTGACGATTGTTCTCTTGAAACTCGTTGCTTGGCTATTGCCTATATCCAATCTCTTTATTTATGACGTTCGCGCAATCTCGATTCAATTGCACGACGCGGAAATGAATTTTTGCGTACCCGCGACGATGTGCTTATTATCGTCTGAAAGTGTCAATCGAGCTTTGTCATCTCCGAGCATGGTCAGCTATTGTTTGCATTGACCTTTGGGAACGGGAGCAACAAGTCAGCTAATATGTTTTTTTTAACTTTTTTAATCGCTATATTTTCAACTTTCCTATACGCCACGAAAGTGTGACAAATTCTATCTTCATAGCCCACCTCTGTGAGTTTGAATCAACGATCATCAGTCGTAAAACAATTATCAGTTATCAATTTCAATAAATCCGAGTTTCATTTTCAGTAGTACGAAATTTAATCATGTCAGACAGAATAGATGGATTAGAAATTAAAAACAAGTTCTGGCTGACATGGTTTAATTTCGTACTACTGAAAGTGGACTGTGGTATTTTTAGAGTCTAAAACCCTTAGACATCCTGTGGCAGGTCATTTAGAAACATACGGAGAACTAGAATCATTGTCGAACAATTTTACCGTTGCGAATATTAATTGAGTTTCATTACGAACACCCACATATCTTATTATTGATAATAAAATTGATTATCACACGATCAATAAGTTCAAAGTAGCATCAACTGTTTTTGGAATGAAAAATTTAACTTCCATTATTATATTGAGAGGAGATCTTGTATTGTGAAACCCACGCAGACCGGCGAGCTTGGAATATTATTGATAACTCTAACGTTTGTTGTATTTCTTTTTTTCATCTAGCAAACGTCATGTAGGCGCGCCGTTTGGCGGAGAAATTTGTGTGTGAGAGAGCCAGGTAGCGAACGAGATCATGTGTTTTGTGTAGAAAGTTATAAACCCTCACGTGCGAAAGGACACTATTGATATTTTTCATTGTCTCTCATTGAACGTTATAATACAATTTCAAAATTACAAAATAAACACCTGAAAGTTATATAGCTTAGATTTGCTCATATTTTGACTTTATTATCGTAATTAACTTATTCCTGACAATGATTTGTTACTGTCCTTTCACACAGCTCAAATGTGTCGGATGTCTTCTTGTTTGAATATCATTGATTTGGAAGCACTAATTAGGAGTTTGAGTCGGTGTCTCTGCGTACATTTATCTACTTTTGTTAGGATGGTTCACAAAAACGGTTTTTATAATTTTTGTAAATCTCAAGTGAAAAAATTGAAGGATTTTATAAATAATTACACCACGTGGAATTCACAACTGATTGAAAAAGATTTAATGATCTTGGTGGTAATTGTATAAAGTAAGTATGTGTATAAAGATTTTTGCGTTTTATTTAGAAATCTTACATGAAATTATGTGCTATCAACTATAATTGCTCAATAAACATGAGTTCCTGAAGCCACTCAAATCAACATAATATGCGAAAAATGTGATACAAATTGATTCAACCTGGAAAAGTGGGAAACTTTTCTTGGCCTAAATTTAACCTACTTGAGCAACCGTTAAATATTTTTCAAAGGACAATTTTCTCGCTTGAGACTTTCAAAAATTAAAAAAAAGTTTTTGGTGAACCATCCTAACCTTTGTACAAAGTATAGATTGGCTTATGTTCTATCACTGTGAATCTTTCTCTCTAACAATACATTATTTCTGTATTCAAATTTCTATAGGTCCGTATGTCTTTACATTACTACAGTCCAGTTTAAATCATCCCCATAAAGGAATGCGATAACAAAGCCGTCTATGTGTTCAAGAGAAATCATAACTCAATGTTGAATTCATTTCAATTTAAATTATTCCAACTAGAACAATTTTCTTGGCCAAGAGTCACTGTTTTTCTAAACTCTTCAACAAATTTTTTTTAATTCTGAAATACGAGGTTATGATAGGTTAATTTGGACATTGAGTTAAGATGCTCGAATCATCTGAAACCCGAACTAACATACTAGTACATTCATATCGATTGTGTCTCATTAGCTTCCCTCATCGCCATCTTATACTCTTTCAAACTCAAAGTTGACAATCCGTGTGTTCTAACCGTTTGTGTGTTATAAACCTCTTGTATAAGAATGCGTTAACCAAAACGATATACCATGTACAAAAGGTGTTTATGTGTTATGTGTCTGTCTGTTGTTATATTTGCGGTGGTTAATCTTACATAACGAAGCGAGTCCCAGTTTTTTCACTCCAGCGAAAAATATATTGTGCGTGCAAAATGCGCATCACCCCGGCACGAGCAACAACATGACAACAGCAACAACCAAACAACAGTACCGACTTATCACAACATGACAAAATGATGTCTTTTCAGTTATAAAAAAAGTTATATCTATAGTCTATATACCTTCATTGAAAACAATGATTCTTAATCGGATCAAACTTTGAACCAACTTTCGTGTACAGTAATTATCACTTATATATCTATTACACTCAGCTATGGTAAGATATGTGCTATCTGTATTATCTTTTCTTCTCTAAAACTTTATTCTCACTATAAACTTTTATCTTTTCAGAAAATTTGTCACTTTTTCCATTTCTCTTCTTTGAAAACACGGAAAACACTCTGTTAATTGATTTTCAACTTTTATTTCTGTTGCAGAGAAAAAAGTTTTTCAAGATTTTAAATGTGAACAAAAAATGTATGACGTGTTTTCAAGGCCGATTATACTCATCACGTTTCTCTACTATTCTTTCCTCTTTACTCTTTTGCTTAACATATGATTTTCACGGTATCAAGATCGAGTTCTAAAAAAATGTTGCTTTTGAATCCTTCAGTCACTCTTATTTCTAAGACTTTTTCATGTGTAATGTGATTGGAACAAATAAATTAAATAAACGATCTAATTATGAGTTTTAGAATGAAAATAAAATTTTGTGTAATGCAAATTTATTTTTACTAATTTTTTATAATTCAGTTTCATATTTCATAGTTTCATTAGTGCTGAACAATCATATCATAACTGGTTAACATAATTATTGAAACTTTATAAGAAAATTAACGAAATCAACTAAGTGAATGAAGAAGCCAATAATTTCTTTTATCGATTTATTAAATTTCTTCACTGCTGAATGCAATTTTTCGAATTTAGTTAAATTTGTAAAATTGAAATCGTAGAAAATATAAATGCGATTTGCTCTTTCATGTTGGAACGATAATTGTGCATCTCACCATTTTTGGATTAGCATTTTAGTATGATCAATCCATAAAAGAATTCAGCTAAAGCTTGATACCGCTGATTTTCCAACTTTCGCATGTACTTTTTCTCTCTTATGTGGCACAGACTTCATATACTTTCGATACGAAAAAAATCACTACCATGATACAAGATAACTTATCGCAGCAATCCACAATACTATTCATGAGGTTTGATTCTATTGGCCTGATTTCAAAGATAACTCTCATTTTTTATCTCACGATGTATTCTATAAAAAAGTTAACCAATAAAAAAGAATGGTTTCAATGACTAAAATTATGAAAAGTATTGTAGATTACAATGCAACGATACTAATGTCAAATACTTTGGGATACCAAAAACGACATTTTAATTCGATCTGGGACGATCTTCAAGTCTTGTGCATGGCTTTTTAAAATAACAGAAAAAGTTATGCTACTAATTAATAACTAAAGAAACTAATCTTTTAATTGTATAAAATTATCCTTAAAATTGATGTTTATTATTAACAATTTATTATGATTAATTTTGCATGATCCTTTGTTTCTTGAAATTCTTGAAATAGTTTGTAGTTAGTATGTTAGATATTAAATTGTTGTTTCTTTAAATTATTGTTTTTTTATATCTTGAGCTTTTCAGTGTTTGCACTTTAACAACATCGAACTGTAAAGAAGTCTAGAATTAGACTACTAAAGAAGCATATATATTTATATACATTTTTCAACACTAAAATCAATCTTGAAAAAAAAAAAAACACTTAAGTTCAATAATCTAATAAAAATGAAAACAATCTTGTGTTTAATTTTGTGTTTGTATAATTAAATGAAATAGTCAAACCAGATTTAACCTGAAAAGACACAAATTCAAAGATAGCAAAAATTCAGGTTGCATCAAGTAGTTCATTTGTGTAACACGTCTCATTTGTTTATTCTGACCACGTTCTACTGTGTTATAAGAATACATAGATTGAAGTCTCATTGATAAAGAAAAGCCATTTGAAATTGATATTTCCAAGCAAAATCGATCCATTTCCAAATCACTCTCTTGAATGACCTACTTGCATGCAATTGGTCTCAGTGTCCGTCTGTGGCTATGCGAGCATCAGGCTGACAAAAAAAAGAGTGCTCAGCACGTTTAAATCACCTGCCTGCGGTCGTCCGTATTACATCAAACACCGAATCTTTTGGCTTGCATGTGACTAACAAACTAGAGCTGTTACCTATGTGTTGTTCCGAACCTTAGCTGAGTTACCCTCTAAAACCGATCGGATGACCTTCTTTTCAGCAAGTACTACCGGCGGAAGTGATTCCCACAATTGAATCGAACACGCAGAATTCCTAATAAACGATGAAGCGACACAGAGTTAAAACGAGTCCTACAAATTATTCAAACAATCACACCAACGTAAGAACAAAACAACATAATCGAAGGGCACGACGGGATCCCCGAACTGAGAGTCTTCATGGACCGCCACTTATCAACGAACAACGACGTGGATCGCGCAACGTTTCTTCTGAACTACGTCTTGTTTTCTTCTAACACTTCAGAAAAGAAAAAACAACCGCTATTACTAACGACTAAAATTACCGAAAAAATTATAGAAAACAAAAAAAAACCAAACGTCAAGGAACGTATCAAGGATGATCTGGGTAGCATACAAGAGCAATTGATAACAGAGAGACCAAAAATAAAACAATTCACACAAAAAACAAAGAATGTCTTTTGTGGCTTGTCTTTGAGTGAACTACAAGGTGTTCGTAAAAAAAGTTGATCCGTTGAGACGAGGATAGGTTCGCTTAGGCCCCGAGAGTCGCGTTGATTAAAACCATCGTGCGCGGGATACTGACTTCATTTTTTAATAAGCTCAGTATCGTTCAATGTGGAAACCGTCGCTGGTGCCCGAAGCAGTCGTTGTTAAGCGCCAATGTTGTTGTAAATAACGCTATTCGTTCAGTATTGTTCGACTTCTTGATTATTTATTTATTTTTCAAATTCAACCACCTCATTGAAGCATCCTTTCATGCCTCCATACGTTGAGAATTGAATCAATGTGTAACATTAAAATAAAAAAAATAACGCGCAAGGAGGAGTTGTATCATCCAACCAAACAGTAAATGGCTAATAATAAATTAGGAAGAACAAAACAAATGCAGTAGAGAAAATGTGACACACCCGATATGTTGATAGGCCGTTTTTTAGTACGTAAAAACGATACACAGAAGTATGTGAACACACGAAAACTGAGACACACGCGGATCTTATTATATATATATATATATATATATACGCCCGATATACAACACCTTTTGAGTTCAGTTGGACAACACTTTTTCTAATGTAATGAAATAAACTAGAGATGTGTACATGTATGTGCGAAACTAACTTTCGTCATGACAGATCGTCTTTTTTGCGAACAACGTGTATGTATAGAACAAAACAAAACAATGTTTAAGGACGATGATGAATTATATATTATACATTAGATATGTTTTAAGGCTTGAACAAATTATCTACTAATGTTATATATGAATATATACATGTTAATAATAAACAGTGAAATAATAATTATTTAAAGATGAAAAAAAAATTAATAGTAATAAACAATAACTGAGGTTTTACGGTAAGAAAGATAGCGGATGAAACCAAACGGTGATGAACAATTGTTAAGCTGCCATTCGTTTAGATCGTTGGCACCTTGTCCCCGTCATGCGACACACAACACGGCTACATTTTTTATAAATTTTAGATTCGTGTTCTTTCGACATTAACACGCCAGCAAATTTTAGAGTTACGAATCATTTTGCTCAGTCCTGAATTGATTAGCATTCAACGAATCCATCAAACACTGCAACAACAAAAACTTGTCAGGCTTTTTCAAGACAACAAAAACGGAACCGATCATTTTTTTCGTCAATCTTTATAAAGTTTTGAATAATAATGAAAATGTACACAAAATATCCAATTAAACGTAATGTTAAGAATTGTTATAACACGCCAGAATGTTCGCCCATACTGTTTAATTAGCAAGTTTATATTTTCTTGCTGTCGTTGATCATGTATTAAAATTTGAACATATCTTGTGCATTATTCGGGACGACTGAAATGACACTGTTAATACAAATTATACATACGGAAATCTTTTTGTTTGATAATCTTGAAATGTTCATTTTTATATAAAAATAATAGCCTCCTTTATCACGGATAATTGTTAGCCCTACGACTGACTGCACTGCGGAAAATCTTCTTTGCATGAATTATTAATAATTAATTTTGAATAAGAAAAAAAACAATTAATTAACAGCTCTAAAACTTGTAGGCAAAACGCAGCCATAATTTTTTGTATGAAAAACAAAAAAAAACACGATAATCTGTCTATCTAATTAGGTGTTTGATTTTAGATGAGTTTCAAATCATCAGAATGCGATTCGATTTGAAATCGTTGCAGTGTTTCTTGAGTTATAAAAAGCGAGAAAAATATCGTTTCCGTCTTGCTATAGTGTTTAAGTCTTCTTTCCCACAGAAAATTATACGTGTAGCAGCTTCGGTTAGATGTGACGAATCGTTGTTCAAAAAAAATATTAATAATAATAAAAATAATGAAAAAAAAAATACATTAACAGACTCTAATACCTGTCACCGTTTATTGTGAAAATCCATACTGCGAAACACTTGTACCATAATGTTACACGTTGCATGTAAGTCATCGTGAAGAACAATGATTGCTACGCGCACTGATTATGTTGTTACAGGTGGCGATTTTTCGTGCCGATTTTTTTCGCGAACTCAATTGAGTTAGTGATGTCAATTTATTTACATTCAGCGTGCACGCCATCTTCCAATCATAAGTTCGTCATTGGATGGTGTGGATGAAAACTTGAATCCCGATCAGTATGGAGGGGGGTCAATTTCCAAAGTCCTGAACTCGTAGTACATTTCTAAACAGTTGAAAAAAATATAATGGCATAGAGAAGAAAGCGAATCGATATCCTTGCTACTTCACTGGAGAGAGAAAAAAACTTTCAACTCAGTCAATCGACTTACATATGCTGGTCCATCAATTTTTTTTCTCTCCCTCTTTCTCAGAGTAATTTTTTCTCCCCGATGAAGGAGTTAAGTGAATCGAAAAAACAGATGTTCATTTGAGTGTTATTTTTGATGGAATACAAATGTATTTTGAGATGCAGTGCAGGGGTTGATTGTTTCGAGGTGGGACCATGTATGTAAATAAGTTAATTTCAGTTCGGGGAAAGAAATTTCGGTTACGCGAATGGATTGTGACAACCAGAACAATGCCGACACAAATGATGCGATAGTGTTTACATTAGTTGGTTTATCGGCACAAAAAATCCTTTCAAATTCACGTTTACCGATTCAATTATCGCTGACTTGATGGATGTTCTCATCGAATAATCATGAACTATCATTGAATCGTAAAATTATATTTTCGTGCATCAAGTACTGTTTGTTAGTTGAATGCAAAATTTGAATATTGCATTGGTTCATTGAAAATGTGTTGCTTCCAGCAATGTACAGATTCGAATAAAATTTCAAATGATATAAAGCCTTCTGTTCCGATGATTTGTGACGTAATTATTTTTCGTTAGACGTAAGATCTACTTTGTTTTTGTCACAGCTGTGGATTACTGTATTTTTAGGTAAGAAAGGTGCACATATTTATTTCTTTGGTTTTTTTCTCTTTATTTATTTTTCGAATTCAACTTCATGCATTAATTTTCTACTGATTTATTGAACATCTGTCATTGTTTATTTATACACTGATGAAGAATATTTTTAATTTATAAAATCAAACGTCCTTCGACGCCATATTTATTTACAATTTACCTGTCACAGAAAATAAAACCCTATCATTTTTTGCCACTGCCGTTATATTCTGTATATGTACATTTACGACAGACACATATCAGCACAAAAGTTATAAAACAATGGTTGTAAACAGCAAGTTGCAATCCATCTGATGAAAAATATTGAAGCGTTCGATTGTACACGAACAATATGAAATTAGATAACACACTTTTTGTACAATTAAAGGCACAAGCGCTGATCGTACTTTTGCGACAGAAACATTTTACATTAAAATAATCTTTACAACGCCGAGATAAGAATCTTGATACCTAATTTTTAAAGGAATTCTATCTTTGGAAACAACAAAATTATACTCTGATTAAACTTTATATATTTGATCTGTTTGTGAGAAATATTCGATAATTAACACGAGATATTATGTTTACAGCAAAATTCATGCCGGACACTCCACCAGCTCCACCGCCACCAGTATACCAATATCCGCCTCCGCCTCCTCCGCCAGCGCAAGGTGGAAGCCCGCAACAACCTGCTCCGGCCGCTCTCGTGGGCTCTCTCAAAATATTTGGCAGCGTTATATAAAACCAATAGTTCATCTTGGAGAAGCACGAGGAAATTGCTCGGATGTCTCACGCGAACGGAGAGCTCATTTGTTGAAGGAACCTCCTACATTCCAACTTTTAATTTCGAATTCCTGAAAACGAATAAGCCAACAAGCAATAAACAATTGTGTTTCCCGTTGCATCTTCAGTAACTGCATACGAAAAAAAGAGAAACTTTTTAACTAGCCGATTCAATGGATGAGACGTTGCTTTAAGTGAAATCAATATCAGCTGATTGTCGACATTTGTTATACCCCAAGCATAAGGATTCCCAAAGAGAAAATACGTTGGACAATATTTTATTAGTGTACTTGCCATTTGTTTGATTCCCGAGGGAAATCTTAACAAGATTTATTAAGATTTACCGGTGGAAGCTATATACAGAAATGTGTATGTAAATAATTACGAATTGTCAATACTAAATAATCCTATATTATAACTAATTATATCTGCATTGGAAGATAAATTCATGGTAAGAACAAGTGCGTTGGAGAACCAAATAAAAAGAAATCTAGTGCTAGCATCGTCTCGAATTTCAATAGCGATCAGAGAGTCGACGAACGTTTTGACTTTCAATTGGACCCGTTGGCAGTACATTAGACATCCTCACACGAAAAAATAGTTACAATTTTTGCTATCACTAATTGTCAATCGGTTGAGCTACGTTAAATCTTAGTACGTTATAAAAAACACATGTTCATCAACAAGAGATGTAAAAAAATTATATATAATTCAGAATACTCAAATACTTTGCTCCTTTATAATGATTTTTTTATGGCAATGCATTTACTTCAATCTTTAATCTTTAATTTAATACTTGATTGTCAAACGTGTGTAAATTGTATTCAAATAGCTCAAAATCAATCGTTTGGTATTACAAAATTATCTCACTACCATTCATTTTACATGAAGCTTTTTTTATTTTCACCAAAAGTAATGTTTGGATCATTATACTGTACGAAATATCTGAAATTCCTCTTGTTATTAAATACAATTTTTCTTGTTTCAAATTAATAAGTGAAAACATGTAATGTAATCTAGTCAACTATGTAATACTGTTGTTGTTAAAGTTCACGTTTCAAAATTTAATTTTAGCAATTTAATTTTTGTTACACTTTTATTGAAATTCCATAACTTCGTTTTTCGAATAAAATTTTGCTTTAAATACGTCGTCTTAGCAGCTTTAGGCTAGGTGAATTCATTTTGAACAGTAACTCGGGAATGAAAGGACTTGAAACTTTTATTTTGACGATAATAATTATTGTAAGGAACAATAAATGTATGCACGATAATACCATCTTGTAATGAATAAATAATTAGGAGTTTATTTTTGTGGTGTGTGGCGAATCTGCCAAAACAACTCAATATACTTAAAAGCGCGACCTTATACGTCAGTATAATTCCTTTAGATCTGCGAATCAGTGAAATGCTTCGATGTAAAAAAAAAAACAACCTAAGATTGTTAACATACAACAATATGAATAATTACGATAATGTTATAATGAAAGAATCAATAAACAATAAACTGAGTAAATATAGGTCTTTCCTTATATATCCCAAGGAGATGCCAAATATCGGATACATGTACTTAAAAAAATTAAATTTAATAAAATAAAGTGGAACTCTTGGAAATAATCTGGGAATAAAAAACACACATAGTTGATAATAAAATAATTTAATTTTACATTTAGTTGATAATGTCACATGACTGGCAATATATTACATGATTAATTAAACGATGTAGAGTCATAACGGAAGGATTAAGTACTTTCTTCTTGAATTCATCATATCAGAAAAGTTCAACATCGATGGCCTGCTAAGAAATAGCTTTCACTGCGAGTATAAATAATGATTACTTATCGTGAAAATCGTAATTCATCAAAGTGATTACCTACTTGAACATTCTCAAGAAAAATTACCTCGTTTTTCAAAACCCAGTCGGCCTGGGTTACATTTGTCGGATATAAATTTGGCGGTTTTGTATTAAAAATATGATAATAAATTATACTAAAATAATTAACGTGTTTCGTAGGAATGCATTATCAATGTTTCTAAATATATGTTTGCACCTTATACATGATTTGATATATTATTTCACTTGACAATTTTTATTAACCAGCAGCTACAAGTTACACAAGTATTTGTAAAATAATATAATTTATCGATATGTAATACAATTTTTTCTTCAATCATAGTGTAAATAATAAACTTCAGTCTCTCTTTAATTAAATAAATTAGATATAACTGATGGTTAACAATTTTGTTAAATGATGAATAATTTCTTTCTCATAAATGAAATTTTATGAAGGATTAAATAATTATGAATTCTTTTAGTATATCAAGTTACATAATTACGCTAAAACACGTAATTATCACGAAGGATATCTCTTAAACAGATTTAAAGTAAAATTTCAATAAAAATTCAGTGAAAGTGTATTAAGTTTTTTTATGATTTTGTAGAATTTTTTTTTCTAAATCGACCCGATAAATGGATTTACCGAGTTTATCGTCATTTCAAACATCATATATTGGTGGATAAAACATATTCTCAACTGCAGTTTCGCTACCTTGCTCTTCGGTAAAACAGGTTGACGCATCATCAAGTCCCGATAATATCATTTTGTCATCTATGAACGATCAGTTTACATGAAAAATTATGACACTATGTGTACGTAAATATCCATTATATACAATTTTATAGAAACTGATGTAAAAATTCTACATCTTAATGATAAAACAGAAGTTAGAATATTCATAATATTTCATTGTAACTTTGCATAATTTTTTCTCTCTTTGATTTCACAACTAGCAGTAATATACAAACGATAATTGAGTTAAAAATTTCAACAAATTGATTAACTCGAACGATTCTTAAATCTTTACAAATTAAAAAAAGGAGAGTTGAGATGATCCACATCGATCCGAGTTTATCAACTTGTTGGTACATTGATAAGAAGCATTGATTTTATATATTTTTTTATTATATTTCGATTTCGCATTAGAATTAAAGTGTACAAATATTTACAGTTTCGTAGACTCGTAAATAATCTGCTAACAGCTTAGTACATAGTAAAGTTCGCCATAACGGAAAGAAAGTTCTTTATTGTAAGAAAAAATTGAATAAAATTGTAAAAAAAGTTTTCAAAAAGAGCAAATAATAAATCCGTCATTTACTGGAATGGGTACTCCCCTCCACAAAACAAGCAATAATTAAGAAAATAGCCAAGTACCCTGTATTTTTATTGGTTTTAGTTTTGCTCGGATAATTATTTGAAGTATGACGGAGAAGAAGTATTACTTATCAAAATAAATAAAATTTGGAGGAATGGGGATATACATAAAACTAATGACGTGAACAAAATGCCATTTCTCTTTTTGTTATTAATAAATAACTGGACTTAATAAATATGTCTGACTATTCCATTATAGTTAAATGTCCGTAAGGGGTAAAAAGTGTGCGTGTACCTGTACAGTTTGCTTCTTGTCGTCTTTGGCCTAGATTGTGGGTCTATTAGACGTATTCATATCCACTTGCACTGCCGGAGTCTAGAAGAACGTGGAACCGAGGTCACGCATTCGGCGTTTCCTCGCCATCCTCGTTCGAAGTATGATGCATGCTTGTAAGAAAAAGTTCACGTGCTTTTGCTTCCCACGCATGGCCATTCGCAAGAACTCTGTTAAATAAACAAAGTTTGACGTCACTAAATTCAGTCGCCGTTTACATTTTTCATTGAAAAAAAAAAGTTTGGAGTCAATTTGATACACAACGATTTATGCTTATGAAAGCAGGTTGTGCATAATGAATGATGATGAAAATGTTTTGCGATTTTATTCAAATTTCATAACTTACAATTTTGCTTACATTAAAATCTCTTTTTGCTTAGCAACTTAAAACATCGTGGAAGTATCGTCAAAGTAAACTTCATTATACTACAGATACCAAGTTTTATCAAGAGCTTACGAATAATTTTAATTTGTCAATACTTTTTTTATAATTAAAAATAACTGCGCACCGAAACGCCATCAAGGGATATGGATTTTCTTGTTCATAGAAAATGCTCGCGAAATAGTTTTGAGTATGATCTGGACCGTTGACCGATGTGAATTCCATGTACCAAATTGAAAGTGATTATCCGTGAGATTGCTGTTGCTTTGAGGGGATTGAATGCTATATATTTTGACTAAGTAAAATGAGCTGCAAACAAGACACTTACTGTCTCGTATTATCGCTGACCACTCTGTCCGGTGCACCGTACACAGGAGGATTAGCGTAGGGATCGTAACCGAGAACTGAAAGCATGGGTGCGATGTCTGCCATGTCGCGCACTACGTCCTCCGGAATGTTGCCAACCCATTTGGTCAGGGCTTCCAAATTTACCGGTTTTATTACTTGATCTGATGATCTCTCGACTCTGAAACATAAAACGAAATTTAATACTGGAATCCTCCAACTTCAAATTGATCCTAATTTACGTTTCATGAAATAGTTTTAGCTAGACATTTGACATAAACTCAACTACAATTAAATACTGTCCGAGTTATTCAGCTAATTTGACTCAGAATTTATAACAAGATAATATTCCAGTATCTTCAAATCAAGATTAATCTGTAAAGCAGTTCCATTCTAAAAGCACACGCACTTGCTTAAAGGCACACCACCCGGTTTATTGATGAATTCCTCGTGATGTAGGACGGACTCGTTCCAAGGGATGTCCAGAAAATCGAGAATTTTATGCATCCAAATTCGTGGATGCAAGACGAGCTGCTCGTAAGGTACCATCAGGCATCTATCCGGACCGACTTCCTTACACTGTTTGTGCATAGTAGAAATTGCATGGTTCCATTTCGTCAGACACTGTCTGTAAGACGACAGGTCAAAGCCCGTTATCGTGACCTACAAAAATGAAATCATCAAACATTTCGTTTCACAACATTTCGTTTCATCGTGAACCTTGTTTTTCCATTGGCTGTAGAAAAACCAATTGATTTGAATGTTAAACCAATCAGCGATGAAATTTCGTTTGAATGGTTAACCCAAAATTTAGATTGGCTGATAAAAAAAAAAAAAAAAACAAAATTGCACGACTGGCGCGGTACGTGAAAACTCGTAAATGCCAAAAAAATCGATCATACCTTCCTGGATATAATCGAGTGTACAGTTGCCCTTCCATCTCTCACCATAAATATAAATTTTGCATTTGGGAATAATTCGAGCACGTATGACCCCATTTTTAACGTGAGCGGATCCTTGTTGCATAAACGTGGCGCTGGTTCACCATGCCTAGCTATGACCTCTAAACAAAAGGCTGCTATCGCACTGTCTATCACCTGTGAACAAAATTGAGCGTGTCATTTTGTATGTTAAAATCAGCGTTCAAAATCAGTGCCCTTTCATTAGCAAAATCATTTATTCTTCCGAAACAATCGTTTTTTGGAATAAATTATAATACACAGACCTTTTTTTATCAATGTTTTATCAGTGTCTCATTATCAACAGTTAATTTATCAAAGCCGCGTGATAAAAAATGAATAGTAAACTGACATTAAATGTTATCAAATGCATACACCCGAATTTGCGATGCAAATACAAAATAATCGCTGGAAATAGAGGAAAAAGTGTTTTGATCAAGTGACCGGCACTAAAAAAACGTTATAATTCGTTTGATTCAGGAAACTTTACTTTATCTGTGAAAAATGTGCCGCAAACGGTACGTTAAAGTTGAGTTGGATTGTAGCCATTACGTTTTGTTGTTAGCATTGTGAGCTTGCCAAACGCAGTGTGCAAAATTATTATATTAGTTTCCAACACATTGCAATGAAAGATCATATGTAGGTGTAACACAATGAAAACTATATAACTGGTTATTCGCTATTTGTCAAATTAAGTTCTCAACATTTTGATGAAAATATATTGCCACGGCTACAATTCAATTGTGTACAAATCAAATTTGTAGAGACAATATTTCAAAGGCCGAATATAACGGATCTCATATGGGCTAAACAAACGCCCGTTTGTTGAGTGATAGTACCTCCTTTGATACTCCCGCTTCCTCAAGGCGAATGCTCTCTCGCTCAGATTTCACCCAGTGAGCTCTCATTTGCAAAATACGTGGAATTATCCGCGTCTCTTGACCGCATCTAAAAGTAATTCGTTTTCATTAATAAAATTATGTATTCAATCCTTAATGAAGAACATAATCAACTTCGTACATCTCAATTTATCTTAATCAATGAGGCAACTTGTCTGCGTGAAGAAAATATTGTTTAAAAGAATATGATAATGAAATATAAATTTTTATTAGATTTTTATTACGTACCTGACTTCAGGATGAGCATCCAGCATTGCTCTCATAAGAGTGGTCCCTGATCTTGGAACACCTCCAATAAAAATTAAAGGCATCTTTCGATCATAGGGGTATACTTTCTGATCATACGGCCCAACGACATATTTCTAAAACAAACAAAACAGATAATAAATACATGAAGTAAAATAAATTAAAGGTCTGTGGAACGACGAGATGCACGTTTTCTGCGTGAATGCATCGATTTTCATGCCTCACTATTGGACCTTAAATTAATGATTGGTCGATTGATTGATAATCACACTATGCTGAAGTTAAGTACAGCAATACTTTGACCATCGACTAACGCAATCACTCAATATTGAACTAGAGAATAAGCTTTTAACTTTTTTTATTCAACAAAAGGTCGCAACAAGCGAACCCTGTGATTTTGATGACTTTAAAATTGGAACAATTTTAAGGGGACTTTCGTATTTTTAACCAGTTAAATAACGAACAAAGAACTTCTTCGCATCATTTCACATTGAAACCTTAAAATCTTAGTTTAATTAATTTATTTTATTTCAAGTTATGTAACAATTAAGATAAAACTCTTTCAAACAAGATTTCAATTTTTTTTCGTATTTTTTAATAAAAGTTCCTTTAATTTCAATCAGTCGTTCTGATCAACAAGGTTTTATACTAATAATATTCATTAAACCAAGTTGGAGCGATAAAGCCGCGAATTTGTCATTTGCGTAGCGACATCGACTGGCGCAAAGTTCGAAAACGTACTTAACCGGAAAGCACACCTCTCAGGGGAAAACGAAGGATTTGCTTGGGCTGGGTGAAATTAATGCTTGATCCACTATCTGCCAGAGTGAAATATATACGAGCAGTGGAAAGGAAAAAAACGTATACGAGCGCACTGATTTGGCGCACAATTATCTGTTCAATCTTTTGCTTTTTGCGTCTTCAGTCTCGTTTGCATGGCTTAATTAATAAAAAGCACACATCGCATCCGGACCGATTCATTCAATATTTCGTTAATTAAATGCCCAGCCGTTTAATGGCTAATAGCATCAAGCTGTGCAAATGGGGATTCCTCGACCGGGCAATTAAAATTTTATTAATAAAAATTAATTCAGCTGAGCGCAGCTCTAAACTGCTGTATTACACGTAAATAAGTGGGCCCTCAGGAAAATAAAGCGGCTTGTATTTTTTGAAGAACGTAAAACCACCAGCTGGTGGCTCGTTTTTTTTTTAATTTCTCCTTTTTCCATCAACTATGAAGCATTACTTCAACACTCGGAGTGCCTAGACGCGCGCAAGTATTTTACAATTAGAGTTCGCTTTTTTGGTCTATCATTTTTTGTTCGCAATGCTTGCGACAAGAGCTTCCTTTTTTAGCACTTTGAGCAAATGCGCGCAGGGGTTGGCCGCTGGTGCAAACGGAAAGCGGCGCATAAAATGCGACTGGCAATTTATGCCGCGAAAGGAACAGCCGCGACATACAGTCGTTCTTCGTTCTTTTTTTTTCGCGTGTTCTCGTTTTGCGTTGTTCAGCTTGATGATATTACTACCCACCACTGTTGGTAATACCGCGAAGCAAGAATTTTAATTAATTATGTTATCGGCGTGGCAAGTAATGAACAGCCGTAAAGCCGTTATAATATATAATGATTGATGGTCGCAAAGTGTTCGAACAAAATTAACCCCTTGTGTTGCAACGACCGGGAGCAAAACGAAAAGGAGCATGAACCGCGTAAGTGTTTTTTTAACATAATTATGTTTAAAAAAAAAACAAAACATGCGAGACGTACATTTTTCAATTTACAAAATTGAAATTCATCGATCGGATTTCACTTGACGGCAAAGTTTTAATAAAGCACTGGTTATTTTGAAAGAAGTGGATGAGAAAAAAAGTTGAACCACAAGTGGAATGACCGAAATGAAGAACTGATGGTGCAATATAAGCTCTGTTTATAATCCAGGTAACATGAATATATATTTATACTCGAGTGAAGCGCTCAAGGGATTATCTTCGTACATCCGAGTACTGTAGTTTGCAATGTTAAGCCCTTTGTCTGTCTTTTGCATCCTCTGGGCCCGGGTTTTAATAAACAAAATAAGGTTCGAAACGTCATCATTGTAATAATCAGAGATTAGATTAAAAGTGTCTCTAATATAAGAAAGGAAATGTTAATCCCGGCGTTATGAATTCGATTTCAATGAAGAGCTCAAATATTCGCGAGTGGTTGATGGAGTCCTATAGTGCATAGTTGGGAGGGGGCGAGGGAAATTAATTAATGATGCCGTGCAGTTTATTTGCACTATTTCGTCAAATTTTAGTCACACATTGTCCGAGGGTTGTGTTGAAATTTCATAATTCACGAGGAAACTCGATATGTACGCATGGTTATAATTAAACTTACATTACATCGTACATGATTTCTGTTCAACTATAAACTGATTATCCAAAACCAATTACGAAACAAGTTTAAGCTCAAAGCTTTGTAATGAGTTCTTAAAATATGAATAATGTAATACATTATGATGTCGGTTTGATTTTTACAATGTTATCTTATCAGCGAATTTCAAACCGCGCGCAACAAATAAATCCTGCAAGAATTTTTGACTTAGATGGAAAAATAAAAAAAGTTGACAAAGTCGTGATTGGACGTCCGTGAAAAGCGAAAAGCATAAAGCATGATTTCCGTTTGCGAGTTCTCCCTCCCCCCCTCTCTCTCTTTCTCTCCCTTTTTGTCGCAAAAAGTTTTCGCCTCTATGCAGAAGCGACTATATTCATTTCACTAAGTAGCTTTCTTGCCGGTCGGCCATCGATCATTAAACACTGACGCCAAGTTGAAAGACCAAACGGAAAGTGTACAAGCAGTTTATCACCATCGGATAAGCTGTTTAAAACTGGCTTGGCACGCAGCTACTATATAGCAGTACATTTCGGTCCAAATACGAGGTATTGTGCCGTTCTGCGTAGTGCTTGAATATGGAGATCGTGTAGTGCTTTTGTAATAAACACGCGCCTGCTATATCCCAAATGTGAAGTTATGGTGTACACAAAAATGCACTACAAAGTTGTTGGTCCTCACAATTAACACGGCTCCAAATTTACAATGTGTGCTGCAAAAGTTCAACTTTATGTTAACATTTTTTTGTTTGATTTTTTATTCAGAAAAAAAAAGAGAATAATTCGATCCCACTGTATTTCACAGGACAATTTTTAGTTTGATTTTTGATTTTGATATTATTTGTGAGACATATCAATGTCAAATGCACATCTTATTGGAATTTGAATATCTGATTCTGTTCCATTGAGCAATCAGTGTGTGCTGCAGTGGTAATCCCATATCTGTTCATCACGCATACAAAAGTGGAAAACGGTATGTACCAAAAAAAAGCAAGCAACGCGCGATGAAATGGTAGAATGAACCAGATTACCTCTTTCGATACCATCAGAGCGTTTGGCGTTTCCTTTGCGGTGTTGCAGATGATCCCGAGTTGATATAGGACTAGGAGGAAGAAGAGTGCCAGCATGCAGAGAATCGGCACTCTTCGCGGCCCCCTCGTCAATAAGAGCGTCATTGCTCAGACAAATTGTTTTGGTCGCGGATGATGCTAGTGCACTTGAGCCACCGCTCGGTTTTGTTGAGCGTCGGTGGTCTCTTGCACAAGACGTCCCTCCAACTAGCTCATCACTCCTGCAATTCACAAAATTTTCACAAAATTAAATTCCATCGTTGATATTAAAAGTGTAATTAAAAATGTTTCATTATTTTGCAATTAAATTCCATCATTTTATCAAGGTTCTTTTTAATATAGATTCATCTTAATAATGAGCTTTTTAAACTGAGAATTTATTTTTTAAAGAACTTTTCTTTTGATTTATGAACTTAGGTATGGAATTTTTATTTTTCCAAAATCAAAATTATTTTGGAACGTATATTTTTTAATCCGGTCCGGTTCTTTTGTTTAAAGCGAAGGTACGAACATTTCAACTTATGATAAATATAAATGATGCGCGCGTTGTTATGAATATTTGAATTATCGTTGAAAAGAGAGCCATGCACGCTATAAAGTTAGATTTTTATTAACACGACGATTCGTTTATGCATTCAAAAGGCCATCTTTTAAGCGGGTGAAACTGGCGTGCTGGCGATTTAAATTTCATGATAATGGTCTGCGAGCAGACCTTTTGCGGTTGCAAATAACAGGCGCGCAACGCCTTACAAAGACCATCCCTCTTGGCTCGTGCATTTTTATTAAGTGGCCCTACAACAAAGGCCAATGCATTTACACAACTGCAATTCGACAAAATCATCCCGCGTTCGCACAGTCGATCGCGTTTGAATTATTCCCTAACACCAGGGTGATTTTGTTCTTCACACCGGGGATTACGCACCAGAGACGGACAAATTCGTTTAAGGGATTTCGCGTTCGACGAATTCAAAGCTGTATCTAACGATTCAACGTGCTATTTAGTTCGTTTGATGTTTGCGGCATACCGTTTTTTTTATGTTTTTGCTCTGTAAAAATGAATTGAGAAATTTATTTCTGGTTTAGATTAAGGGCGTGGTGAAGTTAATTTTACGATTATTAATTGAAAACTAAAATATGAATTTCAGCGTGAAATGAAAACTGTTGCAGTCTTTCGAAGGTTTTCAATAAAATTCAATATTCAATTTTATTCCAATTTTATTTGTTTTTTTTTTTTTATAGAAAACATCTTCACTGATTATAAATGAGAATTTACTTTGAATTTAAATAAAGCTTAATGAGCCATTGTTTGTTAATTTTATTTTTCAAGGTTTTGCGTATAAAAAAGATTATTTCTACTAATTAACAACGTTGTCGAATTTTTACAGTTATGAAACAATTTAATCCCTTAGAAATCTGAATAATTATAAATGCAACAAAAAATATAATTATAATACAAAAATGAAAAAATTCGTTTTTGTTGAAAAGCTTGGATGTTGAATGGAAATTCAACCTGAAAGAAGTTTAACCTGAAAATGAAAAAGAAATAGTCTTTAACTCGTTCATCAATATGAAAACTTGCATACGAGTAATTATATAATGCATGATGAATTCAGAGAGATACGCACAAGAGTAAGAAAAAGAGTATTCACATTATGAAAACATGAAATAATATTCGGTGTTATATCTCATTAGATAGGATGAAGTACATTCCAAAAATAATAAAACACTTTTTCCCTGAAACTTATTTTCACGATTTATTTTTTCAGAGCAGAGAGAGAAAATTGTACTGATTGTGCACATGATTTAATGAATTATTATTTCACACGTTTTATTATTTTATGAGATAGAAAATTATATACGATGGAGATGAAAAAGATAATTAACCCCTGGTATAAAACTGCCGACGGCCCATCGGCATATAAGTTTGTCTATATAAATGAAACGTCAATTGGTTTCATCGATAAAATTCTCGTTAGCGTTCGGTGCAAAATTTTAGCTGACTGAATTCAAACGTAAAAATGAAGAATAATAAATGTAACGCATTATTAAGAAGTCGGACAAGCAATTAGATACGCAAATAAAAAAGGCTAAAATTAGTGCAGCACGTACTTGTCTAATTGCATTTGCTAAAATTATTAAAACCATATTTTGGCTATACTGAATGACAACTGGCGTCAATGAAAAGCTCGCGGTCATTTGCGTCGCCGGCAAAATATAGGGAAAAAAATCCACGATGGCGCGCGTGGCACAGCCTCGGTGCTATTTCACACTTTCGAACTTTTATTTTCATTGTATTTTTACTGGTGACGTGTATGAGGTATGTTTCATTTCATCCGTTTGCTTTTGCACATTATTTACAAAATTCATTTGCAGTTCAGTGAAATGTGCGGTTATTGTATTATTAATTAAAACTCTAATTCCTGCGTTTGATTTTTGTTTCGGCGTTGTTTTCTTTTACTTTGTTCACGAAAATCAATTTAATTTACAGGTAATTGAACGCGCGCAATTCACGCATTATTTTCGTTCGGTCGTCGTGTTTGTTTTGTATTCGAAACGAGGCCAGTATACTTTTCTTAAAATTTTTCTGAATGAAGCGCGAAGTTTGCGGCAAAGCGTGTCACAACAAAGCGACGTTATTATTAGTGAAATAAATGTGAGAATTTCGCCGGTAAAGTCGCTTGTTTATGACACATATTTTCCGCGCTCACAGTTTGTCTGGTCTTTTGTACGAGCTAGCAAAGATTGCGGCCAATCGGCGTGCAATTCCGTAACCTCTCATCGTCTTCAATGCATTGTCTAGCTTTTCAATTGTGTGATCAATATTTACGGTCGGCTCTTTGCTGCAAGCAAATTGCACCGTTGACTTTTTCCCGAAGCAATGCTTTTGCGCTTTGATCAGGTGCTCGAAAATACATGCGGTTCCATTCATATTGTACCACCAACAAACGTCATAAGTCATTGCAAAAGTAATCTCACATCATTCGAACGCAAAATTTTTCTATTCTGCGTACGCGAAAACAATTTTCTTAGCAATATTCTGTGAAATAAAAAAAATGATTGAAAAACTGTAAAAAATGTAGGGACAGTTAGAGTCACGGTGATATTGGGAAGAATGTGAAAAATATTACTTTTGGCATATACACTGTAAAAATGATTGTAACATATCAAAAAGTGTTTTCATTTAAGAAGCACATTCATCTTTAAATTCAGACACTGATGTCTTAATTTGATAAGACGTTTGAAAACGGATGAAAAAAGTACAAAAAGTGTTATGATTCATGATATTTGCTTTGACAATGATATAGAAATGAATTTTGGTACATTTCCAAAACTGACATTATAAATTTGACAAGACATCAATTCGACTTGGTTATTAACTTGTAAAATTCGCGTCGGATCATTTTTTTCCAATAAAGATGACGTCCTTTGATGCGTGAAATCAAGAGGCTGCAGTGACCCGTCAACTCAGAAGATGCTAATAAAATAAAAATCAAAAGTACTTCCTTCAATCACGTGAATTTGCAAGATATCGATCGATTTTTTTGCTCTATTAGCAATTTGCGCAGGTTTACGAACGCAACTTCCGTCGAACGGTGTGGTTTTTTTTTGATAAAAGAATGATTTTACGGTCTCTAAATCATTCTGCAAAATCGCTTAACGTAGATAAAAATATTCTCACTAGATATCAGAATACCGGCTACGCTATAAAAACAGGAAGATTTATCTTACTAGGAATAATCTCAACGTAACGGGACAGTGGAGCGAGGGAATACATCACCATTGAGGGAAAATCTTAAGACCATTTAATTCATAAAGTCTTTGTTATTATTATTCGATAAAAAGTAAACGGCGTAAAGTAACGTTGCATAAATATAAGTTTGGAAATTGCATTGTAAGTACATTTTTAATTGTTCGCGAGAGAAATACGTTGCGTTCAAATTATCAGACCAGGAATCGTTTGAGAAGGCACAATGTAATCAAAATTGTTCATCCAATCATGAATTTTGTCAAGATTCAAAACAGAATTGACTTTAATCTATTTCAACCAATGCCAACGAAACTGAGTTTCATGATGGGGCGCGCTTGATATTGACTCGTACTACTTGATATTTTTGGCTATGTGAAGGAGACTTTCATAAAAGTTTGATTAAGTTATTATTTTTCTTCTGAGTCGATTACGTTCAATATACAATACGAGTCTACAAAATTATATAACAGTTGTTTAAGATAAAGGGCACTTTTTCAAAGGCACAAAGAATTTCTTTGAAAGAAATAAGATCATGAGGTTTAAATTGTATAAAGTCTGGTAGAGAAATTAAAAAAAAAATTGTAAAAAAGTTGCTGCAGTCAAGTAACGTCGGCCGTGCACTTTTCACTTATGAGAACAAAGGTTAGAAATATTGTTCATCCATCTTCTTTTTGCACCAAGTGCAAGGCATTATTTCATAAAGGAAAATGACTCACTTAAGTCTCCTTTAGGTGCGAAGCTAAGCGACAAAGAGAAAAAATCCATTATTAGCAGGGCATGCGCACGACATTAATTTTGAGTTGATTAATTCCTTGCATTTGGACTCATTAAGATTTTTTATCGTTATAATGAAAGAGGCTTCGATGTTGATTAAAAGTGTCACAGATGTTGGCCACTCAAATGGGAATCATTTTCTTTACTTACTTAAGTAGATATAGTTTGTCGGTGAACGATCCAATAAACGTTGAGCCGAAAAATCAATTTGTTACACTCTCAACGATATAAAGAAATTGTGTCCTGTCTGATGTCGATATTCGATAAAAACAAATTCAATAATCCACGTGAAGAAAAAATTGAATATTTGTCAATTAATTTTGACATTCTTTCATTCAATTACACGTGGGAGTAACATTGCATAATTATAGTTTCGAATAATTTTGTGCAAACAGTAGTTAAATAATTCAGAACACAACCAAATAGATACAATCAATTGGCGAAATATTGTGACTATCCAAACTCATTTCTAACAACTTGATACATTTTCGGTCCATACAAATTATCACGATGATTCTGTTAATTTATATTGAAACCCGAGAAGTTTATGAAAGCTTATTTATTTGAATTATGAAATTCAAACAGGTATTACCCATGCAGAAAAGTCGGTGGCTGGCCAAGACTGACAAACCGTCGTCGGTCGATATTGACCGTTGCCAGGCTATAGGCGCGTTTGCCAGTCTTGGCCAGCCACCGACTTTTCTACATGGGACCGCCAGTACTCCGCCATTTGTAAATTTCTACATGGGTTCATTTTTCTGCGATGTTAAAGAGTTTACAACTTTGTTAAAAACATTTTATACAACTTGCTGTTTAATTAACATACTTTTTTGTATGAAAAATAATTAACAAATTGAAAAGTTTTTGATGAATCACTGGTTCTTTGTTTAATATATAAATATTGCTCATGGAACAAAAATGAAATAATAAAAGCGAATAAAACTCGCATAAACTTTTCGGTAAACAATTAGAAACTTTTCTTTAGTTCAATCGTTAAATCAAAGTTATGAAAATGGAATTTTATGTTGGAATTTATTGTTCAAGTAGTTTTCAAGTAGTTGTATATAATAATTAACGTTCTTGCTTATACAAGGCTCAAAAATATTTATTCGTGTACTCCAATATGTAAATTGTTTATATTTTGTGTGTAAATATTAAGGCTGCTAGAACTGGAATACAAATTGACTGTTCGTTTTAACGTATTGAAAAAAAAGTTGTTTACTAAGAGAAAACAAACAAGCTATTAAATAAAGGATGGCGAAGTGAAGTTCCTTAAAACTGAGATCGATCTCAGTTTAATAAAGTATCCAAATTGATTGCCAAATACAACCTGGAAAGTTGCGCGCGATTTAACAGAGTATTTGATATTTTCGTTCTCATACCACGCGAGTGAAATTGACTTTCCTTGACGTGCAATTTTTACGGTGATGCGCCGTTGCGAAAAGGAATTTTGACGGGCACTATGTTATCACTATACGAAAAACCCACAACGCACGTTATTTTGTTGTCTGAAAGGAAATTTATACCTATCAAAAATCGCAACATTCTTTTTTAAACGCTTCCACGTGCCACTATATTATTCATGCCTCAATGCGAATTGCTCCACATAAAGATTTTATATATCATAAAATATCATAAAATGAAAAATTATATTATTACAATTCTCTTCCCTCTCCCCAAATATCGCACAAATCGTTTTTGTGTAGTTGCACTGGTTTATTTCATTGTATAGCTTTTTCTAGTTTTTTTTCGTTTCCTGTTCAATGGTGTCTATCGAATTGAGTCAGGCGGGAAAAAAATTGAACCAATTGGTAGAAGAACTGTTACATCAAGTTTAAAAAACATTATACATTTTTTCTTTACAAATGGGAAAAAGATAGTAGCGAATTACAGAGTATAAATTTTCGATATATACTGGTTCGAAGTTGGTAACCAGTATTCCCGAAAGTAAACCGTGCGCTTTTTTCCTTTGAGCAAGATATTGTGTGCCATTGTGCAACTTTTTTTTCCGTTTCGATGCGACCAATTTTCGGCCGGGTGAGAACATAGTGAGAACATCGAAACTTTTTTTTTTTATTCAATTCAATATCAATAGAGGGTATTCTCAAATAATTATAAGAAAATTGATTGTCAAGAAAGTTCACTGCATTCTCGAGAACAAATTGAGAAATATTCGGCAAACATTTCCATCGCCTCGAGTTTATTGCAATAGACATAAACAAGTTTAAAGCGGGAACAAGAGAGGACTGCAAAAGAAATTGCTGAACGAAGCTGTTAGCGAACTATAAATAGAAGCTTTTGTGACGAAGACTTATTTACATAAGCAGAACATCATGTGCAGAATGCTGCGTGAGAAAATGATTTTCCGTGCATGAACAAGTTTTGATTGTCGCGCATCCATGAAAAATAAACTAAAAGGTGTTTAAACAATTGAAAGCTCGTATACGCGCTGAAAGAAAAACCTCTTTTACGTTTGAGGCTATTAACGTTTCACAAAACGTTTTAGGTCATTCTCGTATACCAATCTTCAAAGCTACACAGACGGAAACATTATTTATATTTCTAGAATTCTTATATTCCTTGTGAATTGCGAAAAAAGTATAACGTCCGAGTTACGTTCAACTACCTTACTCAATTTATGCACTTTTCCAGAGTTTACATGTTTTTTCATGAACCCTGCTCTTCATATCCTATTTATTGATTTGAAAAAAGTATGGTATAGCTATGTCAGTTGTGCAGGACCAATAAGACTCGCGAACCCCAGCAAAATGGCTTATAGATTTAAAGTTGCAGCAACCGTAAATAGAGATCTTGTTCGTTTTCGAACTTTAGGAGATCAGCGGGTGTTATAATGTAACAATGAGTAAGCCGATGCGGGTTGGTTCTCGGTTTTGAAGTACTTTGTACCATGTGACAATTTTTTTATTCAAGAGTCAAATATCACTACATTTTCCAAAGGGTGCCATATCAAAGAATCATGAAAAATTTTCTTTAACTTTACAAGAATATATACACGATACAATTTTCTGATAACATTTTGCAGCGAAAACTTGTTCAAATCATAATATTTAGAATTTGCCATGACATTAATTGAAAAAAAAACTTGTAAATGAAAAAGTTTACTCGTAATCGAAAATATCATCAGATAGTAATTACATTATTCGTCTTTTCGTTAATCATTAAGTTAAATTATTGAATTAAAAAAACTAATTAAAAACTTTAATAAATTTCATTGAAGTTGTTAATTAATGTAAGTTTTTTTTTAAATTTACAAAAAAATCGAATCAAATTAAAACATTTTAAAAGAACATAATATACCACATTCTAGTATGCTTAGATACTAATAATTCTTTCAAGGTGTTTCAATTTTTATAGAGAAATGCATCACTATCCATGAATTTAAAAACTTGGTACACGAATCATTAATTTTTTACAACAAGACATCTTAATTTCGCTTCAAACTTGGATTCAAATTGATTTGATTTCCATTTTCGATAATAATTTGGTTTTTACATTCTTTTATGAATGTTAATCATGAAATCCTGAATTCATTTCTCTCCGCGTCATTCTGTGTAAATGCAAATATTTTTTCAAATAGAAAGTGGTCATAAAAAGAACATTCAAACTTCGATGGAAGTATCTGTTCTCAAACGATTTTAGATATTAATTTTGCAAACGATCCCGGTAAGTGATGCTGCAAGATTCGTTAATGAGATCAACAGGTGTGATTTTGGAAAGTCAAGACAACCTGCGCGCGAACATCGGTGTCAAGTCCAACGTCAGTTTTAATTAATTTTGTTCGACAGGGTAAAAGTATTGCTTTGCGAAATACCATCCAGGAAGAATACGTGCTACTCATCTCTTAAACTTATCGACCCGTAGGTTCAAACCAAAAGGTATAGACTTTTCACGTCGAACCGTTTCAGAAAGGATGAATCGTGATAGATATAAATGCCGATATTATGCAGTGTAAATCGCGTAGAGAATAGGTTCAAATTTATCCGTAAATCAAGATTCTAAAGAATGTCAGAGAATCGAAAAACAGTGATTTAGGATTTGAAAAATTATGTCAAATCGACCATGAAAAATGTCGAGCCCAAGAAATTTGAATACCCCCGTAAATTCAATCATAAAAACTTTCCCCCAACTTTGGAACTAACTTTGCAAGGCATTAATTTGCCAGTAACTCATTTAAATTTACAAGTTAGCTGCGAAAAAATGTTACACTCAACTGAGAAAGTTTGTCGCTCTAATGCTGTTACAAATTATGTATCATTTAGTAATTGCACACTCAAATTGACACTTCGATGTGCTTCAAAATTTCTTAGGAGATGAAGAAACAATTCTCAAATAATAATTATAAAATAAAAATGAATTCAATTTAAATTTAAAATTAAAACGGTTTAGAGACAATTTGTTCACCACAAGGAATATCTGACGAAGTTTTGAATTGCGCGCAACGTGTGAAATTAAGCTGCTTCATTAAAAAAAAGTCGTACAAGAGAGCTGGGCACTGTGTGCCAAAATTTGCCATGAGAGTATTTTAAATTATTTACCAGTGAAAGGCGTGGCACGGATAATTAAAAGCATAGTCGTACGCGACAGCCCTTGTATCGTTAACAAACCATTGTTGCGGTCATCGCCGTTACTGTGTATGTCATCGTGAACTAAATATCCTTTATACACTTCTCATGAATGACACAACCGCCACTGATTCATTATTTTATATTAATATTGAACTTTTTTTTCATTTTATAATATTCAAAATTTCCAACATCAAATAGATGTACAATCTCTTATCTGAATAGAATAGGAACAAAATATCTGATATACCTTAAAATTAAATTTAGCAACGATCTTGATACCAAAACTGTCAAACTTTATATTAACAAGGTTTGTGGGTAGTATTATTTTACTCTCGTCTCTTCGTACACTCAGTCTGAATATTACATTTTCTAAAGTATAAGACTTTTACTTTTTAATTTGTCATACGGAATGCCAAGATATTTCAGGTAGGCATTCAATGTTTTCCGATACTTGTCACGTGCAGACATTTTTCATGATACCGTGCTACAAGCACATCCAAGATTACCCGAATTCATCTACGACGAGAGCACGATCTCTTGAGAGATGTCTACGAATTTACCCAGGTTAAAAGAAACGAATATGCAACGAATTTCATGAATATTAATCATCCGGTAATGGATTCAAATTGTTTCCGACTGGCAACATTAGTGAAACTTGTTCTTTTTATTAAAAAGCTTTTATTTAACTTCGCCATCGCGTCGTAATCCCACATTTTCAGTGATGTGTGCACTGGACGTATGAATTTAGGTACGTGCATATGTAACTATTTGACTTTAGAAGAAATAATAATATTTGAACGTAAAATTTTATACCATATTATATTCTATAAAATGCGTTTTACTTCGACCCGATGATTTCTTTATCGTTATTATTTTCATTTCATTGACAAATGATTGACCCCGAAAGGGGAGAAGAAAAATTAAACTTTGACTGCGCGCTACCGACAATAATTTCGCTCACGTTCAACTGGTACACGAGTTTTCAGCTTAATTTGAAGCCGGCGAATTTTGGTTGGCAATGCCACCAGGTCTGTTAACTTTGGTAATTTGTCAGCTTATTTTATGGGCCTGTCACGTAAAATTTGCAGGGCAGAGTCCCACGACTGTCCGTCTTATTACCAAAAACGATTGAAAAGTTAGCAACGAACTGTAACAAAGTTTCAATACTGCCGAATCACACGTATTTGCGACTCCGTGTAAGCATCCTCTCCGCATCGTAATCAGTGGATCCCTTTTAAATGAAAAATGTGCTCCATGCATGCGCATATTAATAGTATTAAATGGAGAAAGGGCGGTGTTGTATTTTCATTTGTTATTAATTCAAAAAGTTTTGTTGAGAGCAGCGAAAATGGAATTTTGCAGGATCATGAATGTGTGATATAATTCGTCGGATTAGAGTTTGTGGAAAATTTATTTCAATGAATCAACTCTGTATCATTTAAAAATGATTTTTTCGTAAATTAAAATCATATCGCAAAATTTTGTTATAAAATTTAATTTTAATTGCATTTAATATTTATATATTGGAATTTTTTTTTCGAATTGTTATGAATCAATTTTCTGCGAAGGGGTTAGTTCTGTGAAAATGTTCAAACCAATTTCAGTTTGTGAGCTAATATTTGAACATTTTCTATTACATAAATCCATCAGACGATTCTATGGTATTGCAAGAATCGCCTCAAACGGTTTTTGAAATGAAAGATTTTCGATTATTTGATAAAAAATCTGGTTTGTTTATATACTTCGAAATTATAGGAAATCTCCCTCAGTATTGAGCGTGTATAATAAAGTATACTCAAGTTTTGATAATAACGTTTAAGCATTGAGCATAAACGTCGAAGAGTTTTGGTAATCAACGTTGTATAATCTAAAAAATAAACTATCAATGTCGAGAATAAAGATTCACAATTGAGATACGCTCGAAGTTGTTGATAAACATTGAAAAATCATTGAACGCTAAAATTGAGAATTTATGCTGAATAATTGAAAGTTTCCGTACAGGTAAATTTAGCCCAAATGATTTAAAAACAACATTTCATTTACAAATAGGTAATTATGATAATTTAAACGATAAATATTTCCAATCTGCATATACATGGTTTTCATCTTCTGGTTTTGAGAAATCAACTGAAATTGAATCAAAAACGGAAAAAATCAATAAAAAATGGAAATAGATCAAATCGATCATAAGTTTCAATTGCACGTGTTTTTTAACGTATAAATTTAATGATTTTTTTCAGTTTATCTGACATACTTTTTTAATCAGCCAAATCGGTTCCAGAAGTGTAACCATGACAGGGAATTGAATCGCTGATCTCAGCTAAGTATTACTAATATGAAATGGGAATTATTCGTAAGGTGCACGTAGCAATGTTATCTTACTGTTCTTATGCGTTAGCATTATCTCGTTTGTTGAAGTTTGCGTTTAACGTTGGATCATTGTTATTACTCATAACCCCTGCGAGAAAATCTATATACCGAGAACAGAATCAAGGTATAAGCGAGAGTTCAAGAATCTGCATGAATATGCGAGCATCTGACGAAAGCGATTCTCGTCGCGTGACTGGATTATAATTTTTTTACACCTGATTAAATATTGATGATAAATTTAACGGTCCCCTGAGATGTAACGAAAATTATTGCGTATTACGTTCATGTGAAAATTCGAATCTTCGCGATAAATAGCCGGTATTCAATGTTAGAGATGTCGCACACCATTTTATAGCAAAAAAAGTTATAAGAAGAAGGTACGACTCGTAAAGCACATACGTGTGTGGCATAAGTATGACGGGATTTCGAATACATAAATCCATTCTGATGCCGAAGCAACCGGAAACGTGTTTAATAGCGGATGACCAGATATGGGATGAGTTTGCATCACGCTTGAGGCATTTGCTTGGTCAGATGCTCTTCCGTCCGTATATATAGAACATTTTATCCCGTTCTGATTTCTTTCCTCCCTTAATATCAATCAGTTATTTCCAACAAGCTTGTTTCTCAGATATTTTTATTTAAACCAACCATTTGTGGCTTTGTTTAAAACCTCTCTATTCGCGTTAAAACCGCTAATAAATTGTTAATTATATAATTTTTTTAAAATCATTAAGGATTGTAACACAGAAATTTTCTATAAAATTAAGTCTTGATTCCTGAAATATTTTGTTGTAGTAAGAACAAGTTTCATTAACTGAGCATCAGACCCGCTCTCCTTAAGGTGAGAATCTAATTATCCACTGCGCCAAAGTTGTCTTCAATGTCTAAACACTTTTTGAGAAACTTACTCGTTCATTCTAATGATCTTAAAGTAATTAGAAAATAAGATTCGAACTTCAAGGAATTCGGGAAATTTCGCACCTAAAATTTCCTAGCCAAAATTTATTGTAACGAATTATTTATAACCAAATTGTTTTATTGGGTGCATAAAATCACTCGCCTGGAGAGACAATGAATATTTTGGCGTGTGAATAAATATCAAAATGCACATGTTCATGTAAGCCCCTGGATCTGAAAATCAGCAGTTTTGTACTTCGCATGATGTTTTGCACATCACACAAAATGCTAATGTACCCTACTGTAGTGTTAACTGTTGGAAATACAGAATCAAAATAATATCTGGGTGCTTCTGTTATTGGAAATCGACACAGCGGATGGGGTTATGTGACGGACTACAATTTCGACCTTATGTTTGGACATTATACAGCGTCAAAACCCAGATCAATGTCGCATCTTTTCCAAGGTTTATATTGTATAACATTTTAACTAATAATGGGACGATAATTTTATTTCCATTAAAATAATATTTCGAATAAAACGACAGAGAGTTGAATTGGTCAATTTCACTTTTTTTTTATGACATTAAAAAATTTAACTATTGTGGAGTTGTTGAGTGGGTTGATTCGCTTAGGAACGTGACGAAAATCTTGATGAATGAAAACTTGAGTCAACTCGAGCAGCGACAGTGAGTGAAAGCAAAACGTGAATTCCTTGGTGGGTGTTATTAAACGGCATTGCAAGTCGGATGATTCAATTATTTCAGGTATGTGTCAAAGAGAAGTCAAGACACATAGCAGCCACGTGTGCCACCATCTACGGTTAATTAGCTTTGAGAAGAGTTGAAAAATTCATTCGCTCAAAACGTCTCCACCTCGCTGAATGCTCACCCACTTTCTCTATATCTATTTATTCTGCGATGAAATGAAAACTTAGTTCGCTTTGAATCCTGTGCATAATGAGATTTTCGGGAACGAAGAGAAAAGAAATTGGATTAAAAGCTTGGGCGCCATTGGAACGCAATGTACATTTTCTAATACATGTTCACCGTTTACACTTTACGAGAGAGAGAGACTCAAGTGTGAATGTAATTTCAGTTGTGAATTGTGCACGACGAAATTCTCGAGCTGAGATTCAGTTGCTGCGACATTGCAAAGTTATCACGCCCAAATCCGTCCCGGATTCAACGAGTTGTTAAAGAGATATCTGCCCTTCGAGCGCCTGCTTACCTGAATTACACCATGTTCGTTTGAATCCAGAATACGAAAAAAGTTTCTTTAGCTTTTTTTAAACGAGTTTTGTCATTTCAAGTTTCCCAAATGTAATATAACTATACATGCTCTAATGAAAAGGTTTCCTATTTTTCAGGTTTTGTGTGCTGTTTGAACATTTTTATGTATAAAACTGGATAAAATAAATGAAGAAGACATAATAACGAAACAGTCTAAATCATAGCAACCATGACTTTGATAAAAACGGAAATATTGAAAAGATTAATTTTTTCAATATTTCCATGCCCATATATAGAATTAGATGTCTCTATTTTACAGCTTTTAAAGTCAGAACAAAGTGAACACGAATGATCAGGAAATGTTAGTTTCGTTTGTAAGAGATTTTGCGACAGTTTTTTAGATGGTGTTTTCAGAGTCAACGATCGTATGATTACAGAGTTTCGATTGTTTTTACAAAAAAAGAATTGAAAATAAACTAATCGTGAGGTGAAATATCTGTACAACATTTTTTATTCGGAAGAAAAAAATGTTAGAAATATCGCAAGTCATTTGTTTTTAATACAGAATGATATACAGTTTAACTTGTAACTGTGTTCATAAATTATCAACGTGCTTGCAAAACACTGTCCTCAATCGCATGGATAAAAGTTTTAGTTTCAAATAAATTTCTGAGTGCGAATTATCCTCCGAATTCGTCCCCGTTTTTCATTTTCTTATATCTTTGTTATTGCTACATGTTATTTGATTCAATGATAGTTGTTGATAATTCTTGACCGGGAATTATTCAAAAGCTCCTTTAATGTCAGTTTGGTATAATTAATTTCCGACGTATAACAAATATTTTATGAAAATTGATTAGCATTTTCATATTAACGCAACCACAGTGTAATTGTTCGGTATTAGGTTATGCTGCAATATTTCGTAATGAAAAATGATTAATTGTATCATAGGTGATAATTGAGTATTGTGCTAATGAATAATTAATTATAATGTTAATTATTACTTTTATGGGATGGGCATTAAACGAATATTACTCGGAACAACGAAAAACGAAAACGAACGAATTGCATGTCGGCGGAAATAATTCCTGTACATTAAAAAAAAATTCCACCCTGTAGCAGACCTCCGGTTGGTCTGAGTACAATTTTGTCAGAGATAATAGCCGCTGGTAATAAAACAAACCAATTTTCACAAGTATTATCCACAATAAATTTCAGGAAAACATGTGTTTCGTTTGTTTTTCTTTCTAGTTGAAAAAAAAAAAAAAACAAAATGAAAAAGAAGATGGAATTAGAACAAAGGTTGTGGAAAGCGTGGAAGAAATACGGGCGAATAACTTGCACACTAAGAACATTCGAACATTGGCACTTGATCGTTATTGTAAAGTTCACTCGAGAGGAGCGCGGTCTGTAAATTTGTATTTTCAAAACTTCTGTTTACGAAAAATACACGAGTGCATCGTGAAAAAAAACGATTAATTGCAACAGAGCATTCAATTTACACAAGAACATTTATATTAAATTAAATGAAATTCTTTATATTCTTTTACTCAAGTATTCAACAATTATAAATTGAATGATTCGTATTTCATTTCAACTCGACTTTTCATTTCTTAAAAATGCTCAAAATAATTTCAATTTTGAGCATCACTGTAGCAAGACTTGCATTTCAAGGAATTTCTTTTCAACAGTCATTAAAGAGATTCACACAAGATGGAAGACGAATAACGAGAGTTTGCAGAAGTGGATTTCACAAACCACCCACTTTACTTTTTCCTTGAAACATTCGACAAAAATGAAGGGAGAAAAACGACGAAACTGACATTACCGAAAAAAATCTCCTGAAACTGTGACATTCAAGTGAGGCATTCAGATTAATTAAACAGCGAAAAAAATGTATATCCGAAAAGTAGAACTCATTTTCTTGTGGGCCAAAAATTCATCTTTAGTTTTATAATGAGTCGTTTTCTTGGAACGATTTAAATGTGTCCGCTTACAATTTTGTGAGCTGCAGTTTACAACAAAAGAGGTACGAAGTCGTTAATTTCTTGCCAGGCGACCTAATTTACTGAGACCAACTAGTTGGCGTGAAACTTTTTCATTTTTCGTTGGTACACCTTTGATGTTTTTACCAGGCTTCTTGATTTCCCGCGTGACACGTGACGAGCTTTTCATTCCCAAGTACGATGCTATGCTCACTGGAAATTGAAGTGGAAAGAAGGAACACGCACATACACTGCTCGTACTCCGCATACAAAGAAAGAACAAAAAAAAGAGAATAGTAGAATTGTGGTTAATTGGGAGAAAGAATAATGTGCGCAAAATTTTTGTCTCCTATTTTTACACGCTTTCACATATTTTCATAATTAAATTTTATCATCTTCCTTTTTTCGCGTATTAGTAAGTAAACTAATTTTCGAACCGAAATTATTTTATAAAAATTATACACATGATTAATTTTCATTGTTCGTTTCAATAATGATGATGAATTAATAATTATAATAAATCTTAAAATAAATTATTTGGATAAAATTTTTAAACTGAGAAACCCATTTGATTGATCTCATTTCGTTCAACGTCAAATTAATTATAAAATATGTGATTCAAACGTTTACTTTTGATGAAGAAGTTGAGTAAGATTTATTTCGGAGCTTTTCTACAAAAACTAATGCTGTCACAAATTTTTGGCGCCCGAAGGACGATAAATTCTGACTAATTTAGAAGAAAAATTGCACAACCCCCTCGTAGGGAAAATTTGATGTCGAGATTACGATAGAGATTATAGTTCACGTTCATCGACGGCGCGACGATTGCTGAATTCCGATGTCGCTTAGCAAAATACTTTGTATTCATATGCCGAAGCATGGTGCGGAAAAACGAATAAAAAAAGCTGATGCGATTGCAATTGATTGATGTGACCAAATCTCTCAAATATATGCGAACATAAAAAAGAAACTTCAATACAACATTCAACCTCACTTTGAACACTTGAAAAAATGAACTATTGGTTAAACAATTTAAAAATCGTTTGAATTACAACAGTTCTATTGGAAACAGAATTTCCAGTAAAAAAAGTTGATTAAAAATAACATATTTAACTTAACACAAACACAACAACAAGTTAGAACTGTTTACTTTAACATTTTTAACTAAAATTTTCCAACTTGAATTATTTATTGCTGCTGATGCTGTTCAAAAAATAAAAAAGATGTTTTGCACCAATGTTTCGCATTCTGTAGCGTTTTCAATTTAAGATACTGTGACAAGAGCTTTTTGCATTTAAATAAGATCCTGATGAAAAATTTACTTTTAAATTGAGTAGAGGAAGTATGTTACAAAATGAGAACAATTTGGTCGCATTCGTTAATATCTGTGTCTGATGTAGTCAGGATCGGCTGCCGAGCAAATTGGTTTAGTTGCAAGTGCTGCTGTGAAAGTTACAGGATGGAGAGGCTGAAGAAAAGGGTATGTAAATCGGTTGGCGCTCAGCGATTTATTCATTCTTCTACTGCAGAGAGGGTATTTTAACCGAGGCTAGAAAATCATTTATGCAAAAATTGTGCCTTCAAAAGGAAACTAATCTGATTAGTAGGAAGATAATGACATTCTGTTCTATTTTGATGAATCCATCGACAAAAATAAAACAACTTGATTGGACACGATAAAAACAACGAAATATGCTCGTGAATTCACTTATTATATTATAATTGCTGACACTGTTTTTGTACGTTTTTATCAATTGAAATATGGTAATCTCTATATCATAATCTTAAATTGACGTATCCAATTCTTTTAACAAAATTTATTCTCTGTACAATTCATCTTATATAATCTTGAGAAGATTCCGTCAAAGTTGTTTTAATCCAAGTTATGGTAAGATTTTTTTTACCCGAGAGCTTTTTAACATTTTAAGCCAGCATTAACACTAAGCTCACTTGGATGATTTAATCAAAATCATCCTGACAAAGAGCTTTTCAGCACGTTTTTAATTAAAAAAAAACTTTGATGCAACAATTCGCATTCTATTGTAACAATAAATCTGTGGTGAATTTCAATAACCAGTCAAGTATACATGTATTTCTTATACCTTCAACTTGTTATTGCAATTCGCCACAGAAACATACATAAAAGTTGGTACTCAAATGAATTTGTGTCTGGAGTTCACGAATTCTTGAACACATTCAGCAAAATGTAATATAAAAATGGAGGCGAATAAAAAACGGAATAAATCAAGCTTATACTTTTTTTCTACGTTATTTGATTAAAACAAAAATGTTCACGTGATCGTATATGGTTACTATTAAAACCATGGTGTATGCATATATATTAGCGCTTCTAAGAGCGTGCAGTATTAACACGGATTGGAAGCAATTCAATTCTGCCTTCTTAGACTTTAAATTAAATGAATTCAAAAAGTTTTTCAAGCGTCAATACAAGTAAGACGAGTTGACAAAGAATTTCGATCTTACGACAGTAAAGATGGAAATTGAATTGCATCCTTTGGAACTTGACCTCTTTCATCTACCTTTCGATACTTTTCTGATTTGCGAATCGTGTTTCCTTTTTGTAGTTCGTCTTCTCATGAGAATATGCGCACAGTTATAGATATATATATATATATATATATATATATATATATATATAACTTTTACTCTGCTTATTTGATTGCATCATATGCAATTCCTATGTATAATCGTTCCTTATCACTTGGATTTCCATTTAGCGCCATAAAATACGTTTGTAATTTCAGATTTACCAATAGATAAATTATTCTGATAGAGTTTAATGTTTGTACAAATATTACACTTGCGATAGTTAGTTTAAGTTAGTAAAACTTATGTGCGCACAAGCATGATGATGGTTTGTTACAAGCTAAGTTATACAGGGCGTTGCTGACGGTAACAAGACAAAGTATATATTTTAGCTTCAAGGTATATGTTGTACAAGTATGATCCTGAATGTGACAAAACTAAACCAGTTCAGACCAAAAGAATCCTTTGTAACATGGCTTTCTCTTTTATGCTGGATTTTGATAAGTTATGAAAACAGAGCGAAAAGCGCCACATGAATTTTCGGTTTCCCGATAGTTAAAACAATAAATGAATGTCTGAATGGCAACATTACTTCTATGTTTAAATAAAGAATGGCTTATTTGAAGTCAAAAGAAACCTAACGCGTTTAAAAAATACATAGAATATCTTATTACACATTAAGTTTGCATGAAACTAATGGACATAAAAAATGCCACTTTTTAAAATTTATTATTTTGCGTTTCAATATATATTTCTTTATGACAAAGGCTGTATAATGCTGTCGAATTTTAAGAATTCATATAATATTCTCTACCAACATAACACAGTATGTCTCGTTGATGAGAAGTTCTGAACAATTCTGTTATTTTCGCCTCAATGTTGATTGCAGTAGTTTATTCATTGAGGAACCCAATCGTCGGAGCAAGGAGTTTGCTGACAAGTACCAAGAGATAATTCGTTTACTTTTGGATTCGCGAAACATTCGACGGCAATTCCATCGGGTCGATAATTTAACAAGCGGATGCATTTCTCCATCAAGCTCTGATGAAAAGTATCAGTCAGAATTTCGCGATAGCAAAATCTATAACCGAAAGTTGCATGAGTTTCGTTAAATGAACTGCGCAGTTCAGCGTGAAAGATTAACTGTCATATATTATTTTCAACCCTGCAACTAAAACTACTAAATAAACAAAATCTCAACGACCAATTACTTATTGTCCGCTGTATGAATATGTAAACATACAATATCTCCCTCATTTCACACTGAAACAAATGGTATACAAATTTAAAACCTATTTAGTCACATTCGTGCTTGCAGATGTTTTTACGCTCATTTTCAGCGATGCAATGGCTGCATCACACAAAATCTCATGTTCCTCGAATACAACATAATGTTAATTCACACGCACTGCACGAGTAACTCGGCGTCGAGCACTCAACATTATTTTACACACCTGACCTAAGAGCGTTTTATTTCGACGAGTGAGTTTACGAGTCACTGAACTGGTTAATACAAATTTACGTAATTGATATTAAAATGTTCGAATATGTGCATATCCGATTCTTCATCAGCGATGATTTATTACCTGAAGCGTTGCAAATTTAACTGCAAATTGATGTGGTATTATTAAACTATAACATTATTAAAGCATAACATTCTCCAATAAGAGATAATTTTTTTATTAGTTACTCTGAACAACTGTGCAAATAATTATTTTAAATTTCGAACATCGATTTATTGGACTTATTACTTTAAATTATAAATAAAAATGAAATGAGTAAAAAACTCATAATAATATTCGTTGAATATTTAATGTTTATTAATTTTTCTCTTTTGTTTGTTCTTCTCCAGTTTCATCTCGTCATTAAAATCTTAATAGTCAGTAATATAAATCACCTAGTTTTCTTACTCGCTTCACGCGTAACAGAAAACTACTTTTCTATTATGAATCTATTATATTATGGTCAATTATTTATTACAATTGGCTTTCTTTTGTTTATCAATAATACTGGCTTGTCAGAGCCACCAATATTTCGTAACAAACAAACAATCCTTTCTATAGTAACCTATTATCTGTACAGAATAACCTCTCCACATTTAAATGGCGTTGTGAACACCTCCTTTAGTATTTATCGAGAATATTAGCTGTCACAAATACCAAAAGTGAAATTAATTATCAGACCTATTTTTGTAGATACAACTATAAACTTTTTTGAACAAAATTTATTACGATTTGTTTGCTTCACTTTATATTTGAAAACTTCAAAATTAAGTTACCGTTGAATATGCGTCATAAAAGTTTGTTTTAATCATGCACGACGTAGTTAAATTTTGCCTTAGTCTCTTTCCTTATTACCTTGCAAATGTGACCTTTATTTATATCCAATTTTAACATTCTTCTTTACAAAACAAACGAAGTTGTTTCAGAGGCCAATTTTATAATGCAAGAGGAGGTTGTTCCAAGTTCGTGCAGAGATCTAATAGCTGCTCTCGAGAAACAGCAGTGCACCACACATGTGAGTTTTAACGATTCATTAATATAATGCATTTGCACTCTCTTTCTGTGCCTTGCGGCAGGGAGCCAGAGTACCATCGTTGTTTAACGAATCATTGAACTGCCGGAGTGAGATCGTCCCGACAACCTCCCGTTTGTTGCACAAAAACTTCCCCGTTATCAGACTCGCGCTAGAATTGCAAACTCCTTTTAAAAAGTCCTCGTCTATTTAATAAAATCATGCCGCTCTCTGATTTCCTCTTTTTGTACTTCATCAAGTTGAACGCAGTTTTAAATTCATTCGATATTGGAGATACTTCAGAAGATGGACGAGTTATCGTTCTTTTTTTGTTCGAGAGCAATTATGATAGATTGATTAACCTATCGTCATTTAAATGCCACATGTGGTTTATCCAATTTTTCGTTTCGTGATCGTTTGGTACCTTGGTTCTCTTTTGTGGCCTGGATAATATCCCTGCACGTCGCTGCCCTCCGCGAATCAATCTGTATACCGTGTTTCTGGTTGCCTGTCTGATAACATTCAAATCAAGACCGTTCTGACCCAGCGGCATATTGATCGCCGCTATGGGGGTGCTTTTCCCAACACAAAACGTACTTCTCAGAGTAATAGTCTAAACATGCTCAGGCACTCCCGCAAGTCTGATTTTCTGTCGTTTCATACCATATCAAGGGCAATGAATGAGATTACGAGTTCCTTGAGAGCCATTGATGCAACCTCCAAGGCTCTCTTTTTAAATGTTTAAATCTACAAAGTGGTGAATCAAGCAAGTACTCAAAAATAATTTATAGATGTTGTTAATCCAACTGTAAATTCAGTTAATTTCACAAAACATGAAAATTGCTTGATAACGACATGTCAAACAGGTTACAAAGACAGAACAAAGTTTTTGGAATTAAATCTTCTAAAAAGATGTTTTTAGTTATTCATACTTCGATTTAATTTAGTAAAATCTGGAAATCTTCTCCAATTATTTTGGTTAATTAATTTTGATTAAATAATAAATATAAATATTTGTTAAAATAATTTAATTTTAAAAAAATTCCAAATAAAATTAAAGTTTTGCCAACAAATTATATGTTCAAAATAAATTCTGAACAGTGAAAATATAATTTTTTTTATTTTAGTTCAACTAACAATCTAAGTTATTTTAACTAAAAAGTTGCATTCATATAAATTTCAACAGATTATTTAGTTACCGTGAATGTTTTTAACTGAAGGTTGCATTTTTGACAGCTGTTTGACTTGTTTTAAAAACTTCGCAGTTTTTCTCAGTGCATGAAAAAGCGTCCCTATCAAACGGAAATGTAAAAAATAAAAATACAATCGAATACATACGACGACAATAGAGTGCATCGTCGTAACAGCGAGGAGATGCGGATAAGCTGCAAACGTGCCCATTAAAAAAGTAATACCAATTTTGCAAGAAAAGAGTGGACCTCGTTGTGAGAGTTATAGCTTTTAATTGAATGCGCGAAACTTGCGTTTCACGTTCTTCGGCTCCATTGTCATCGAAATGGCTCAGCTAGTATAATGCACACAATGTGCTCCGGGCACACTCGTACCGGAAGTAAACGAGGTACTAAAACAACAAAATCATGAACAGGGTCAATTGATGAAAAAAAATTATAAGACGCTCCATCTCATATTGAAGAAACAAAAACCGTGAAAATGGAATACAAAATTGAGGCTAAGACCAGTGTGTTGCGAGCTAAGTTTGCGTGATAATGGAAAGGCTCAAAGATGAAGCAAACATTTTACTGACGAACCGAGTGACCCTGTTCCTGTCGGTATAGCTCTCTGCCAAACAGCGCGTCCCCTGGAGTCGACGTAATTACAACGTTGTTTCGACTATCCTATATTACTGTCAATGCAAACTCATCATGCAACGTTTCAGAGTTTACCAACACTTGAACGCCATCTTTGTTTTTGTCCCCCCTCCCAACTCCTTTTTTGGCTTAATTACTCTCAAATAATTGCGCCAATTTCGCTCAACGTCGAGCAATTCCATAGAGCTGATGTTCACTTTGAAATTTGTTTCTGCACGCTGTTGTGTTTTTGTTTCAATCGGGACACAGAGACTCCTTACTGGTAATGATAACGAAGGATTATTTGCATTCAGCGAAATATCAAGCACAGCTCTTTGCCCCAACTCACGAGATAAAAAAAGGAAAAAAAATCCGCTCCCCAGGAGGGCTCTCTTTCAACCCGAGCGTTTTTTTATTAGTACATTATATAAAATGATCGAAACGATACAAATTGTGCATCGTTCAAGCGAATTCCTTTTAAAAGCTTCTTTTGATGAATTCGGTCATTGAATCGACTACAAATACGATTTATTGAAGCAAATATCGCTTCATTACTACACAGCATTTATTATTGAAAAGAGTTTAAAGTTCATTTGAATAATATCATTGGATGAAATTAAATGTTGTTTCCCGATGCTTCTCGTTTTGTACAATCATTTTCCAAACGTAAATATTTCTTGCAAATCAATGAGAGTCCGCGATAATTTGGATTGAAACATTCAAAATCAACGTTATTCAAATTCTGAAAACGTTCCTCTCGTTTTTCCTATTGTTTTATTTGGAACATCGCAATACCCAAGTCCATGCATGTATACGGAACAACTTTGTTAATTAGTTTCTTGTCATTAATTCCACACTACCAGACACGAATCTAAGTATATAAAGGCATAAATTGGAAGAGGCTAGATAATTACATTCTGTACTTCTAAAGCTATATACTTTGTTACCTGTTCGTAAATTTATGGGTAACAGTGGTATGTTCTCATTATAATATAATAATAATATCATGAAATTAATTAAAACTAAATTGCGTTAATCAACAAAGAACATACATATGATACAGGGTATACCGATTTCTAATTACATTTCATTCTAATTCCCATCCGACTGTCGATAAACTCAAACAGATATAAACACCGTGTAGGTGAAAAACAATTTTGATCGTCATCAGATATAATTAAATTGTGATGCTAGCACGTTTAAAGTCAGATAAAATTTAATTAGTCATGCAGTAAATTGGGGATTGCGTAGTTTAAGGAAATGGAAAATTGATTAAATGTCATTACAAGATGTGCAGCATAATTGGTACCCTGTAATCGAAAATATCAATTGACTAACAAAGACGATCAAACACTACGCAATCGATAACGTACAATCACTCTCAGAAATCAGTTATTGGTATGAAAATGTTGGTGCCCGTTCCCTCTCTCTACTATTATGCAAAATCCAAAGATTATACACCATTCAAAACTTGTCGTATCAAGCCAAGTATAAAAAAAAACTTTTATGTATAGGATAACAGATTTTCAACTTTTAGATTCTCGACGGGTTCTTTAGTTTATAGATTATTAATATTAAAGCCACTATTCTAGCGCAATTTTTAATCTGATGCAAAGTAATATATGCTAAAAGTCATTAAAGGGTTAAATGTATAGCACACTTCGGCTCAATGGGGTGGATCCTTTAATAACGCTGGACATTCTTCTTACAATTCGCCCTTTCTGTTCGCGTGTATCAGTATACTACATGTATCGGCCCAACATGTTCTCATCAAAGTTACCGCAGTGAAACCTATTCGTGGTCATTCAAGAAAGTTATGTTAGTTATCCATGAAAGTAATTATCCGTCGAGCGTATACGAGTCACTTCTCTAATACCAGTTATCCATTAAACTCTAAACGGTGCGCAACAACATTTTGTTTAAAGAGAAACGATTAATACAGCCTATGAAGTACGTTTACGACCACAAAAGCCCAAATCTTAAGCCGCTTTGATAATTATGTCACTTACCACAATTTCCTTGGTTCATTCAGTGACGCTCGAATGTTTATCTGAAACAAAACAATAGCAACATTTTTTGAATATTGTACACATTATTATTATTATTTTATTTTATTTTTTTCTTTTTGTAAAATTTTGTAAAAATTCTGTAAAAACCATTTTTTAAATATTGTACATATTATTATTATTTTATTTTGTTCTTTTTGTAAAATCAACAAAATTTAATCACATGCTGTAGTAACGTGTCACAATCAATAATGTAGAAAAATGAAACCAGTTATTTTTTAACAGAGAATTTTGCTTATAAAAAATAAGCGAAGCACTTTTTTTTTAAATTAAACTCTCCTGATTCATCGAAACGTATCTGTTTTAATAAACGTCGTTGCCGTTCCGCCGCTCTCTTTCTCTCTGTCGTATCGATTGACAAATTTTCAAATACCTGCAAACTTATTGCAAACGTATCAAAAAGAATCTCATCGGACGAAAAAATAGTAGCGGCATAACAGAAAATACAAGTGAAAATAATTTAATCAAAATCGCAAATTGTGTCTCCCACGTGCCTAGACTCTGTTGTCACAGAATATCGGGGGAAAAAAAGAACCAAAAAACAAGCGACAAGAAAAAATGTTTAATTAACTTGTGCAAAACTCGAATCGAAAAATATTGTTTCAAAGCAGACTCAAAGGCCTATTAATAATTACGAAAAAAATATTTACAACAAAAAAAATCACGGCAACGTTGATTGTCGAATTTTATTTCTAAATGGAAATATGAGACATACCGAAAGACAAATATCTTTCAAATAAAAATATACAGGTATGTGAACTTTTGATATGCCTCCGGTAGCAAAAAACTAAAGGCAGAATTTCGTCTGTCAAGCAGAATTGAAATTCCACTGTAACTAAACAGTCAACAATAAAGCCCGACCTTTAACCAATAAAATTTTAGAATCTTGTGCATTCCTCAAAAACGAAAGCCGTCGTTTATTGTGAACGAAATCACCTGCCCGTTGCATAAGCAAACTCTGCAATACACCTCTATTGACTGAACTTGTTAGAAAGGGAAACGAGAAAGTAATAGTCATAATGATTATCCGCGACCTTCAACCATGCGAATTAATAAATTTGTCAGCCACGCTCGAACAAGCTAGGAGAAGAGAATGCCCGGGGTAAAAAAATGGTCAGCTCTCTCACCGCGTGTTACAATTTGTTTCACCACGGTAATTATATTGTTGGCTGAAAGTTATTCCTGTATGAGTGTTCGATCGGGTAATCACACGAAACCATGTTCCTATCAAAATTAACATAAATTCATTTTGAACATATCAATTAATAACTTATTCAATTGAGATTTTAATTCAAAAGTTTTTTGTCATTACTCTACACAAACAATCCATTTCTGCAAAAATGCACGAAGGTTCATTAAAACCACTCAGTTTCAAAAAAGACTTTCGGTCGCAAAAAATTATTAGAGGATTATAATAATGGCAGATGTTTTACATGAAAAATTCTATATAATTGTAATGAAAAAGATTCTGTATGCAAACTAGGGCGGATGGAAGTTCGTCCAACTCTGACCAGTAAAGCTTGCAGATCTAACAGCTAAATAGATTTCTTGAAATATAATTTAATTCGGCGATGATAATTTTGGTTTTCTTATTCACACAAAGTACGTGTATTATTGCCATATATCCTTTCGTGCATGCAAATTAAACTTAAAACGAAGAACAGCTCCGCGGTATTTTCTGTTGAATAGCCTTTTTTTCATTCCCCTCGTACAATATTAAGTGGTTAATAAATCTCATTAAAAATTTCATCTAGCGGAGACTCCTGAAATTTGTCTCGCTAAAAATCTGGATTCCCAGTGATCATACATACTATTCTGACGTAACATCCAGTTATATAAAAGGTTTCGCTAAAAATTTTACATCCGAAGAGGAGATTCATTAAATATTTATAATTCCGCTTCAATATTTACAGCCGTGAAGAATTGCTTTTTTCTGTGCTAAAGAAGTATAGTCTGCAAATTCAATGAAATAAAACCCACTCCTGATTTCGAGGCGATATAAAAAGCTTTTATAAGACTTTTCTTAAGTAAAAAAAAAATAAAGAAATTTTGACGCTGTTGCACTTGGGCACCAAGCACAGAATGAAAGATTAAGAAAAAATATAATACATCAATACGTCTTATAGCGATTTGTCGAAGGAAAAAGACTTTATGAAAAGAGGTTTTGAGTCTATATAAGCACCACAAAGGCCGCAGCCAATCAAAAAAGAGGAGTGAAACTTGCGATTATACGTCGAACAATATTGCATAGAAAAAGAGAGAACTGAAGAAGTTTATTAATGTTTTCTTCTCTTCAACCGACGTTTATTTAAGTTCTTCAGAAAAATTGTGTAACATTTCTACTTGACATTTCCGAGTAAAAATTTATGTTTGGTTCCATAAATGGTCCATATATGTAGCCATATATGTCTCATGTATGTTGTCATGTATTCCTCATATATGTCTTATAAATGGTATCCATATATAGCTCATAAATGGAGTTGAATTTAAATCTTTACTTGGGAATTATTGTTAAATATAAAGTACTTCACAGTAGAAACATCTAAAATACATCTCTTTCAAAAAATGTATAATCTTCGTATGATGTAAATAATTCGGTCGAAAAAATAATAGGACATTAACCAATACTAATAACATTTATAAAAGGATTGTTAAACAGTTTTTAATGATGTTTTCAAAGCTTCCTCTCTTTTTAATCAACAAGCAGAAAGTATTTTAGAAACTGGAACGTAAAGAAGTTTTAATTTCCAATGGACTTTTTTGTGAATGTTTACCTAAAAACGTGAGTAATTCAATCATTTTGATTGTTTGCGATCTCCTCATAAATGGACATGAAATTGTAATACATAATATGTGTTTGAATATCAACAGTACGCAATTTCGAGAAATAATAATTGACATGCATAATTAGTCAAATCATAATAGGAGGTGGCTCCTTGGAATAAGGACTTGGCCATAACCCTGCGCAGCTGTTCAATCGCTATGGTTCTTGAACAATCAGTCGTACACTGCCACAAATCAATCAATATAGCATTCCTGTATGCGCCATACGCTTGAAATCACCGAGAGCGCCGTCGATAGAAAGTTACATTATTCGAAATTACGCCGGATGAAATGAAAACGATGATTTCAGGGACGGGCATTGTTGAAATTATGCTCGTCTTCGTTAGAGCATGTTTGAAAACAAACACTAACTATTTTCATGAGAAATACATATTGCTCTTAAAATAATGATTTCAATTTATGATTCGAAATGAACCAGCAATTGCACCTGATAGAATTTTCGAGCTGATTTTTCGATGTTGTTTCGTCATGCATGCTTAATGAAAAATCCAGTTCAAAATCAACGTACATGTCCATTCGGATGGAAATTCACACTCAATTGTATTTCAGGCCATATTTTTAGAACTGTCAATTTTTTTCCATAATGTAATTAAAAAACCTCGAATAAATTAGTTTTTGTCCTTCGTATTTCTGTTTTAGTTTATAACAATTTTTTGAAAAACATGCATCTAACTGGGTTTGCTGAATGGAAAACTGCAAGAATGCGTCACGCGTGCTTGCAATACTGATGCGACACATTTGCTTGGCATTTGCCTAACAAAAAGCGGTAATGCGATCTTTTGATAAGCTTCCAGTTTGTTCGCATTACATAAACAATTTGTTTACAGCGGATCGCGGAAAATTTTATATAAATCCTCGAAAATGAAATGAAAACAAAAAAAGAACAACTTTATCAAAATACATTTTTATACATGGGGAAAAATAAAAGATCACTACAGTTCTAAGCGTCAAACTAATGCAAGTTAAGATATTCAGTATTAAAGTTAATACTGACTCAAGAGTATATGTTTAAAGTCACGCAATGCCAACTTCAGACTGTGTATAGAAAATTCTGAGTTATTCGGAATTTATATTCCAAAAATTTAGAATTATTAAAAAATTCCGAATTTCAAATCCGTCTGCAGTAATATTTTAATGCTGATTCAACGTTAAACTAATACTGATATTGTTATTGAGAGTTGCTATTTGGCTAGAAACATTTAAGCACAATTAGAACAACTCTCTGTCACTTTTGAAATGACAGTTTGCTTAACCTGAACTCTGTGAGTCGTAATTCGGAAGTGCATCGATAGTTTTTTTCCCCCGTGTATAGATAATTTCTGGGCAAAGTATACATTATCAAAATGTATACAACCATTGTTTACACAGCATGAATTCAACATATTTTGTAATTCTCTTGGGGGAATGAATAATGCTAAAGCAAGAGTTCGTCAGTTTTATAGACGGTACATAAAATTTCACGACCACATAACTTTATATTTCTACAGAGCGGGGCGAATTATTAGCGTCTGATGTCTTTTTGCGATCGATTCGATTGTTTACGTTATTCGGAATTGCTGCCAAGTAGCGGCATGGAATATTTTATATCCGCGCGATGCAATATACATCGTTTTTTTCAAATTAAGGCAAACAAAAAATCGTTTTTATCAGCAGTGATTTTTCTCAAGAATTAAATTTTATCAAACACGTCGTAATTCTTGAAGTTCTCGCTTGACGGGCTTATATAAACTTTGTCAATTATCGGTTTTACAAATCATTAAACGCCCTTTTTCAAGAGAATTTTTTTCCAGGATAATAATGTTTTTTAAAATGGTTATTGATCAGTTTTCACGCTTAAATGATACGGAAAGGATCACGATTGTTCTCTAATGCGTTCGAAACGAGAATAATTTTTCTAAAATCTCGCATGATAAAAGCTGTTAGTTTGTGAGATTGAGCATTTTTTTATAATTAAGAGTAAGCATGATAAAGTCATTGGTATTTATATAAAGTATATAATTTCAAATTAAAAATTCGTAACGTGGTATGTAAAATTTTACTTAATTTTTCCAACACTTATATTTATTATATAAATATTAATAATGATTGGACATCAAAGAAATAAAATAATATGATACATGCGAAATGATAAAACAAACATCAATTTTATTTTTCGTCCAAGCGATCCAACATAATTCAGTTATGCAATGACGGAAAATTTTGTCAGTAGGTTTGGATATATATTTCTCGATCATCAATTTTATGCCCATGGCCGCACCAGCTAAGGACGATACATTGCAACTTCAGTCGCACTTCAGTTAAGTGCACATACATAATTTAAAACAGTCAACGTGAGATTGAACTTTCAGAATTTTTGCTTCTTTCCTACACAAGAGGCAAATCTATATTTTTTACTGCTCTATCACTTTTTACTGTTGCTCCATCTATACAACCAACTTTATATTTCCCATTTTTTGAAACTTTCAAACATTTCGTTCTCGCATTTGCATCGCGTCTTTTTTCTCTCGCTTAAATGTATAGAGAAGGTCGATATTCCGTGTGTTGAGGATTTTTGACGATTCAGGGATAACAAGTGATTAAATTTGCGTGAGTCGTTCAAATTAAATTCTCTGGTTACATTCTGACCCTCGTGATAATTTTTTTTTCTGTACGAGAATAAAAAGGAAAAAAAGGAACGTCAATTCGACAGCGCCGTACAGTCTCTGCTCTGATTAACCAGCTGTCACACGCGGTACATTCTCAGCAAAGGACTGACGCGCGGAAGCAATTTGATCACTCTCGATTTTCGAATGACGAGGTGTCTGGCATTACGCTGACTCTGGACGCGACAACAGGACACGCAAACTGGAAGCGATGATTCATATATCTTTGGAACGTCAAGTATTACGAGCAACCACGATGCATCGCCGAAACCAATACGTAACCGACTTCGACCGATAACTATGGCTTTCAAACACTAATCTTGAACAACGTGATGAAGTGTGCCGTAGCATAAGCTACGATAACAGATAAAATATATCGAACGATTTTCAAACATTTCCATTTTTTCATATCTTAAGGATTATTTTTTGAACGTGCATTATCTTTTCAATGTAGCATTTTCAAACATTCAAATATACTTTTTCAAAAACAAATATCAATGTTAACTGAAAATGGACGTGGTATGATATTTAAAATTCATTTTTCATTTGTAATGATTCCGAACACCGTTTCGTTAATTGTTTTTTTTTTGTATTGCAAATTGTTTTCGAAAAATTGTAATGAGGCAACTTGTATAAGCGAGTCACAACATTTTTCGTCAACTAACTTCATTTACTGAATATGACAACAACGCTAATTAAAAGTTATTTACTTAAGTTTCTTGTTGTCATGTTTTTTTGCATAATTGTTGGTAATCGGATGTTTTATTTTTTTGTTTGAAGGCAAATTTTCAAATGCGAATGTCAAATAATTTGAAATTCAATTCATTCTTAACCATGACACAAATCTGCGAATAAATAATTTTAATTCGATAATTTTATGCTCTCCATCACAAGAATGACAAAACATGATCCGCTCGATAAAACGCCACGAATTTAAACCCGACAAATCATTTTGAAGAGTTATAGACGTCAAAACTTGCAATTTCAGCTCGTGGTCATCGCACGTAACGTACATCATGGGTACATATCCTCTCAAATTTAGTGCTCGATGTAAAAATAATTTTTCATTACCGTTCAGTTTTTTTGCGGTCGAACAATTTTTTTCATGCGGGACGAGATTTTCAATACTAAGTGTCGATGAGCTGTGCGCAACAGCAATTTAGCTTCAAAAACATCGTGCGGTTTCGATTTATGCATTTATGCATCAAGTTTTTATTTTGTAGATACGATTCTCCTTTTCCGGTGTTTCACTGAGCGGAAAAAAAGTAAATTTGCATGCAAGCCGAAATAGTGCTTGTACAACGAGAGAACTTTAGTTTGGAGCGAATGCGATCGAAGCGTCTCCGTATTAAACGGATTTCCCAGTTCTCATTATCATAAGCTCTTAATTGGCTCGGATAGGTGTTACTAATTACAATCCAATCAGTATCATGCCAGAGTAACCTATTGTCGAGCAATAAACCTATCTTCGCTATCCAATAAATATTTCCTTGATATGACGCTTTCAGTAATCCCTAAGTATTATTATACAAATTAAACATAGCGGTAGTACGGGACATTGTGACACGGAATCAGAATTAAGCTGTCAGTATCTTTATATTCATCTATTTAATTAAATTAATTATTGAAAAGAAAATAAAACTTCAACGTTGCGAGTTTCATCTATCCATCATTCCGATTGACTGTTTAATTGAAAAACTGTAGTTTTTTCAACTTGTTATTTCTGATTTTTCATTTTTAACTAAATTTAGTTCAAAATGAATTAGTGATCGCAAAAGATTCTCGATCTATCATGTATAACGATCGAAACCACTGTTTTTTTCCAAATTCCACATCCACACTCCAGCAAACACAAAAACTAGATCTGCCATGAATTGCTAAGTTTTTTGTTCCAAAATAAATTTTATTTCATTAGTGCGACTCAACTCGCTCCCATATTTGTATAATAATGTACACAAATTGTAAAAGTTACGGCTCACCTACAGACTTGCTAAAAAAAGTTATATTTTAATCGATTCATATCAGTAAACATACTTCACCGTAAAACGCGAACAGTATAGTATATATTTGCTAAATAAAGACTATACATATTTCATAAACTCGCGCGACTGGTCATATGTTTTACTTTATCAAATCAGTCTAGCTTTTGTTGACATTATTCTATCACATCTAAATATTGCAATATGTGCTTTCACAACTCAATAAAATTGTAAAACCTTCATTGTCTCTTGCTTTCATTTTATTTATTTTTTTTAGCGACACGAAATTAATTTGCGCGGATGTATGAATAGGTTTTGAAAAGCAGCAGAAATAAATCATGACAGAAATTCCGCGACACCAAGTGTACAAAAAAAGTCTCATGTCAGATGCGGCATTGTCTAAAAGAGAGAATGCATGGTACAGAGAGAAGCTTATCCGACACGTTAGTGTCGTCAGTACCTTTTATTATACCTGGTACAAATAACACTCGCGCTTAAAAAGCAGCAGAAATGTGGAGCGATGAGAAGAAAATTGCGACAAGTTGCCTTCAGGCTTATCACTTGATCCGGCGGGAAACATTTCTTGATGTGGCCACACGGCATATAGGTATATACCGTTCCGTGATTGCGTGTAGTACATACAGAGCGCCGTACACTGCTGTGTATGTTAAACATCATCGTGACCGTAATGGTCACTCAGAACTGTACACAATCATATACCTATATACATTTCTGTTTCCTCTGCATTTATTTCCGATGATTGTTTTGTGTGACTATGTGGTATTTTTACTTTCAATAAAACATACAAATATTGAACCATGGGCGATTTTTAATACTAAGCATCGGTACACAAAACAAACAACAATCATGAGAAACCAAGCAGAATATCGACGTTGATCAATACTTTCGAAAGACCTTTCGAAATCCTTTCAAATAACGCCGGATTTTAACAATTCGACCGGAATCTATAATTAGTGTCTATATCAAATGATTATTCAGCAATTGTTCTCACGAAATTCGGCAAAATTTTATCAGTTGGAATTCACTTCTCCAATTAAAAAGTCCGAGACAAAAAACACAAAAACAACATTGGAAAAAAAGAAAAAAATGTACGTTAGAACTGTTGTTCTGTTTCAAAAAGTTTATTCTGTCTTTTTCTGTCGTCTCCCTTCCGAAAATAAAAATCAAGTAACTCGTTTATTAATTCTGTAATTGAACAAAAAATAACAGGAAAAAATTGCATCTAAAAATGTTATTTTGTTCTAGAAAGTTGATCTTATTTTTTGTTTTTTTATGTTTCTCCATTTGGCTGTTTGGAGTTTGGAAGTTACAGCACGAAACTTTTGGTAACTTTTGCTTGAATTCTTTTAATTGAAGACGAGTCGAATTCGAACATTAGACCGAGGGATCTTTCACTGGACGCGAAATTAACAGAACGGTATAGTCTGAGAAGCGTGTATCTGATTACACGTAGAAGAGGGTGCGATGATTCCACGACAATGGCCTCGGTGCATTTCTCAGTTAAGTCACGTAAGCAAACGGCACATGACGCGAACTGCAGTCAAACTTGGGCTCGACTAATGATAAGCCGAATCTGCCAGCAGCGCATTCGCGCGAAATTAACCAATCTGTGAACAAGCTGAAGTAATTATTTCTACCAAAGGGCCTCAGGGATCGTTTGACCGGTCAAAATCTACCACAGGCATGTTGGGTTCTTTCCCTCTTCCTCTCTCTTTCTCTCTCTCTCTCTCCTACTCGTTGTACACCCTACGATCGTTTTCTTGATGTTCCCGAAATTTACATTTTGTGCGGTTTGCATTGCCCGTGCATCCTAAAGCTGTCCTCTATTTCCAACACACCTATACACTCAGATTCCAAATTGGTCTTATATAAATTGAAAGAGGATTCCATTCCGTAACTAAGCGAATACAGATTCCGCATAGTAATTCGCGCGTACGAATTAGAAGCGGCCGAAACTTGACGGTTCAGTGATTGTAACTCATTAACCAGTTAGCCGAATTATTATTGAATTTGATGGGTATAGTTCCCACAATATAGCTTTCTTTGATATTTGTTAAAAATCCCAAAAATCCTACGAAAAATTTTATATCATGAAAACGTGACCAGAAATTCATAGCGTCAGACCGGACCCTAATAACAATTAACAAATTTAAAAAATATCCAAAATTGTCTATTTGCATTTTTTTGTTAAAGTTCAATTAATTTCCTAGGGTGACATTTTTAAATTTTTCAAAAATGCTCGATAAACTTTCATCCGAACTTTTTATAGCCAAGCTAAATCATTGGCTGATTGGCCAGTGAAGTCAGAAAACTACTCCAATGGCAAATAAAAGTCCATAAACTTCGGGTTTTGTGTGGAAAAACAAAAAAAATATGGGATGAAAAAGAATGAACGTCGAAGTGACACGTGAAGAGACAGGGAAGAGCATCTCATCTTGGGCATCGGCTTTGAACGTGAATCAGAGTTGTAAACTCATCATCGCGATAGCAAAGGGCGTGGATCGTCGATAACTACCTGTTAGAGATTGATGAGAGCTGACAGTTAATTACATTTATGCCATTTTCCTTGACGTTGGCGACGCCATACAAGACACGCCATGACAGATTGTGTGAGTGGAGGACCCTGTTAACTTTGCTTATGTGCACACATACACAAGTTGACCGATAAATTATTCAGAACCAGGACCGCGTCACGTCGACAGCCCATCGACTGATTAATCTCTGGTGTTCGATGACCCCTGAACTGTTTTGTCACTTTGACCTATCGTATCAAAAAGAAATCAGAATTCCAGAAGCCGCGCAAAAAACATCTCAAACCGGTGATTGATTTCTTGTTCACGTCCCTGCCATCCCATTAATCCGACAAAAACTTTCAGCAAGGTGAAAAAAAGAAAATGGCTCGCCTCATCTAGTACGTCGGTGTTTTCTGTTGCCCTTCACTATGTCAGTCTTGGATCCTCCGGGCTGGACGCAGGTGGTTTCGCACAAACTTTCGCGTTGAAGACTTTGCGCCCGAGTTGGAATGAGCAGCTTCCCTTGTCGGCTAAAGCAAACATGTGACGCTTAGGAAATTCTCCAGTGTCCCACAAGTTTGGTGCTGCTGAATAAGTGAGTTGTGTTTGCGCGAACTCGATTAAGATATTGAAAATCGTGCACAGACAGCTCAATTATCCGGCCAAAGGTAACTATCCCGGGATTGCGTATAACTATGGGAAATGAAAATTGAAAACAAAATTAATCTGTTGCGCAAAAGTTTCGCTGAAAAGTGCTGAAAAGTGCTTTGCAAGAGTTCTGTTTATCTCTGTCGCGTGACGTCGAAAGTGCTCATAATGAGATCAAGTAGCGGACGGTAAATGGTCACTATTGAACCATGAAATAGCTGTTATTCATGAGCACGATAAAACCTTCAGTAGTGTATATGTTATACGTTGCTTCAAATACTTGACGTATTGCTCGGTTTAATATCTATTTCATTAAAAGGACGCCTTTAAAATAGTTTTCAACTCGTCAGCCCTTTGTACCATCCAGACGTTCATAATAATAATTATACTTTATCTACCTTCATTTATTTATATTTATTATTACTGTTCATTCTAACTATTTTTCACTGACGATAAATTTCAAAGGGGAGACAGTTTTTATATGAATCACGGCGTTTGTAAAAAAAAAAGAATAGATTCAAAAGACGAGAAAAATTTTTGCCATTTTTTTCACTTTAAAATATATTTGCACAGTGGTGTACAAAAAATTGCACCATTGACAATCCAGCATATTTCTTCACACTTTCTCATCCCTCCAGATGCAGCTATCGTCCATCATACAAAAAGTCTTTCCGTTTTCTTTCGAGTTCACAATACACCGGGCGCGATTCGAATTCTCCAGACTTCTTTGCGTTTATTTGCCCACGTCTGCGCCAGTCAAATAGTATATACAAGCGACCAAGCAAATCAAGAAGCACCAAGCTGAAACGCAAACCGGTGCATTGTTAATGAAAACAAATGTCCGGAGCATGTGTGCAAGAGAAGGAGAGAGAGAGAGAGAGAGGTGATGAGTTTTGATGCACTGAAAAGCACAGAGAGCTTCAATTGGTGCAATTCGCTCGGTGAATTAAACGACTTTTATAACTTTGTACTGAATGTATATATACGATAAATTGTTCGCTCCCGAGACAGAAGGCGGAACTTTCGATGTGAAACTTTGAGAGCAAATTTTTCACAATCAGAACAAATATTTGGCCTGTGTTTTATAAGTCGTACGACGTAGCGTAATCTGAGAAGACAAAAGCAAACACATTAAGATTTCAAGCGAATTCAATTTGAATACTAAAGTGATGTTTCTCGGAGGTTGGATTCAGAACGATCTTTACATTATTGACGTCTAGAAAAACATTTCTTGCTTGTCGATGTCATGATAACAATTGTAAGATAACAATTGTCATGATGAATACAATTGTATGTATTCATCAAAGAGAGAGCGAAATGGAGAGGGGGGAATTTGATTACTCAGAATTAAATCTTGATTAGATATAAAAAAAACTTTTCGTTTGTTCCGCTGATTTGATTTAACGTATAAAAAGTTTGGCTTTAATTAAATGAAGGATTGATCGGATGTTGATTCTAATAGTTCGCGCGAGTCTGCTGATATGGCGTTGCACGAGAAACGCCATTTCGAAACAAAAGGAAAACGTTGAAAGGCAGGGTGAAAATATACACGCAACTCTCGGTTGTAGAAAATGCAGGGTGGAAGTGTTTAGGTGAAGAGCATCATTAAATCAGGAACAAAAAAGCGTTCACAAAGCCGAAACTCTGTCTCATTTGTTCGTTCCTTTATTTTTTTTTTGTCTTCCAGTGATTGACCTTTTTTGTGCTGACGAAAAAAAATTGAAAACAAAAAAGACATCATTTTTTCTGAGCCGATCATTTGAAAATGAAAATCGCGCGGATCCTCGCGCTTGGATGGGTATAATCGAGCGGAGTCATAAAACCGCCGACGCGGATGACTCACGTAAAACATTTTTGCCGTACTTTCACTTCCGATACAATAAAAAGTTTGTCGACTTGTTTTCACTTATACGAATGTTTCCCAGATTGTTACGTCAATGTGCAAATAGAGCACGACGGTTATACGACGATCGCTAAGATCAAACTGATGTTAAAACTTGTGCATGCGAACTTTGATGAACGTTTAATTTCAATTAATAGGCCAGTTTGGCTATCCGTTTGTTTACACCGACTATAGCCGACGGACTTGAATTGGCCGATCTATTCTTCGTTGCAGTTGGAAGTTAATCTAGAATTGAAATTAATATTACAGGTTTGTTGATATAATTTAGTCAAGCAATTAAAACTTGAGATGAAATTAACTCTGTCGAAATTTAAAGATAAAATAAAAGAGAAACGTTTTTGAAAAATTAACGAGGGTTTAGGAATAAGTATCAAGTCGAAATGTAAGATAAGAAGTTCGGATAATGAAAAATATTATTCGGCAAAACATAATCATGATTTGCAAAAAAAAGATATCATTTCTCTTCACGACTCTTTCAATGATTAAAACGATGAAACGATGTTGAAGCGAGACTTGAGTAAAGTCGAATGTTGTACAAAATGGATGAAACTTTTGAGATTTATGTTCTGTAAGAGGATTTGAATGGTTTCTGAAATTTTCAAAAGTTGAACAACAGTAAAAGTTGAGATATGAAAATTCAGAGTTCGCTGAAAATACATCCCTAGCTATGGAGAAAACTGTTGTGAGGAATAGCACATTTTTCCAAGTTGACTTTATAACGGCTCGTACAGTTTGAATGGAAAAAGGCAAAAGCTCCTTTCGGGAAAATCCTTTTATAAAAACATAAACATTTAAGCTAAATGTTATTTTAAACACAATGTCGTTAAAAAAAAGAACTTTGATTAAAACCTTTGTTATATCTGTAGCAATTTCTTTTTATCCTGTGAAAATCAGAACATTTCATTTTGTTTCAATACATTTGTAGCCTTTCTTTAATATCTTAAAGTAATATCCAAAAGATAATTTAATTTTTTCATAAAAATGTTTATACTTGTTTTTGAAAAGTCCGATACTAAACTAAATACGTTTTACATTTTCTGTATATGAATAAAGTTTTTTTCGGGCTCGTATTTTACAAGGAGAACGAATTTGATACCGAATAACTTTTTAACTATATTTTTTTGCAAGCTCTGACGTTTTTGGCCATTCGTTGAGCCGTTTTCAAAGCTTGTCAAAAAAAGGCTACCAGCAAACAACGAAAACAAAGTTTAACTACAGTGTTCGTTTACAAAAAAAAAAAAGACAAACAAAAAATCATAGACACACAGCTTCATTTCAATCCCATGTTAATTGCTTTTTTTATGATCGTAGAAGAATGTAACGTGTCATTCGAAAAATGAAATATGCATCAATCTGATATGACGAAATAGAAATTCCCATGAGAGCCATAAGTTCAAAAGCTTCGTTACTTAGACTTTTTTACCGGTCGGTCGTGAAATGTCACAACTTTCCAAATTGTGTTGTCCCGACTAGTGTAATTCATAAATTCTTTCAATTCAAACTTCCTGCAGCGAACGAAAATGACTTTACGAAAGTACATAAACAATAAACAACACAAAAACAAGTTCGTTAATTTTCTTTCCACCTTCTTAAGTCACTTCATTCATGAACTCAAACGAGACCGCTTGATAACAGCTGTTTTTTTCTTCTCTCTCTCTTTTCTTTGCCAAGTTTATTCTCTAAGTCTACTCTGTAACGCTCCGTATTTCTCTGTAAATGCCCAGCACCAGATCCCCAACAACAGTGCGCTGTTTGTTCAAATGCGAATAACTCGTCACGCAATTCTATTATCTACAAAGTCTTAGATCGTACAGAGGTTATCATACAAATGATATAATGTTGTTCTTGTTGACTTTGACAGCTATGTAATTCCTAGTTCTCGAGATTTCCAGGACTTGCAAACAATAACGTGTGTCAGAAATTCTAAGCTAAGCGAAAAGCGGGACTCACATGCGTGGTATGGTCATTGACGCATCAGGTGTCAGTCACCTTCAGTCGCGCAGCGCGCTACTTTAAATAAGTCACGGTACGAGAGAAAACTGGTCCGCGCGCGACTTTGCTCCTCTTCGGATTAAAAATTCCCGACCGGTTGTGTGTTAAAACAATTGAAAAGAAAGAAAGAAAAAACAAATTCGAGTTTGAAGTTAACGTTCGTGAGCGATGAACGCCGGTGATGAACCGCGGCGAAATCGAGCGTGTCAGCGTGTGACCTGTCCTTTCACTCATAAGCCTTAAACACGAACGAGCGAAGGAATGTCAGCGAATTATTTGCGAAAATTTGTCGGCTCGAGAGAACTGGACGAAATGCCGCGTATCACTAGCGCGGCTCCGGCGTTATCATCACGACTGCACGCACTGGCGCCACCAACGCGCCCAATTAATCCCTTAATGCACAGGTGAATCGCGCGCACCACGGACCACGCCAGCAGCATCCAAGATCAGCTGCGAGGCTGCAACTGCGGCGAAGCTGCGCGACTGTTGCTGCCACAGCGCCGCGGTGATTCGTGTACCGCTCACTAACCATGACTACAATCAGACTTACTACGTCGATCAAAAGCATTACAGTTTGCCAGCTTTAAGGTCATGTCGAAGCGGAAGTTACCGACGTTACAGATCTGATGAAATTGTTTGTAACAGCTTTGTTCTAAATTGTTTTCATTAGAAATGGTTTCTAATTTAAGCGGAAGTTGAACAATCATTTTTGTATTACATTTTTTAATGAATAATGATTGTTTTGCACAACAAATCATCCTCGATAATTAGTTTTTCGTAAAATAAAAGTTTAACTGTTTAAATAATTTTATACACTTTTCTAGTATTAGAGTCAGATGAAAATCCAAGCTGATCAATTCACCCTATCTTGCCATATTAAGTTTTTTAAAGTTGCCATTAATGAGGTCCAGTCTTTAAGAAAATTGGTTGGATATAGATTAGATATACATATTAAATATAGATATAGTTCGAACAACTAAATATATAAATATAAATAGTTCTCATCTCAAAAAAAAAAGAAATTGATTTAGTGATGTAAAATTGATAAAATCTGTTCTATTAAATATATCTTTTTTTGTTAACAACAGAAGCTACCTTTTAATTTCGATGAACAATTTTTTTTCAGCTAAAAAATCGTTTAGTAAATGATAAAATTTAGATAAAAAAATATGTTGCAATATTTGTAATAGGTCGGTACTTAACATTAATAAATTTTTTAAGATTGATTTTAAATCAAATTTCATTAATGATTCATTCTTCAATTTAATCATTCATCATTTATAAAAAGCAAAAAAAAACGAGTAATTAAATTTTTTTTTTTTGTAAAAACTTCTTTTTTACCGGATAAATTTGAAAGGAATTTTCTGTATGAGAGCTTTCCCGGTTGTTCACCAGAGGACGCCACAAATCGACAGCACGCAGTAGATAAACAAACGTGTTTGCGGTTGCTCCGAAAAAAGGTGCTCCAAAAAGTTGCTCCAAGTTATTATCAAACTTGAAACGTCAGTACAAAGGCGATATATTTCGAATAAATTCTTTTTTCATTATCATCGTTTCTTGAAAACTGATGCTCTAAAAAAAGATTTTGTTTTTCTCTCGATTCATTATCTTTACACTCTTAACCTCTAAGAGTCGTTTCAGATCAAAATATATCCACGTTTAATCACATTTTACTCAGAAAAATAATCTTGATAATTAAAATATTCGTTCACATTATTTAAGTAGATCTTTCAAATATTGATTCAAGACTATTTTTATCAAACCTTTTGTCAAATGTCAGTGCACTCAATCCAATCGGTATCCTGTTTCAATCACTGCTCCAAATTGGTATTTTACAAAACGTCCATGACAACTTGTCCAGTTTGTGAGCAACCGTTGACCCATTTTTTGACACCGCCGTTTCAATTACCCTTCCCGTTTATCAACGCGACACAAACTCAAACAGCAATTGTGATTAGGCCATCTCGGGGATCATTTCTGACGGATTACGAGATCTCGGATGATCTTCACATCGCCATCGTCGATTCCAAGGGTAACATTTATGAATTTGACAGACAGGGAATTGTACGAAATGATCGCCAGATGTGGACGAACTGTGCTGCTATAAAAATTGTGCCGCAGTCATGGTTTGACCATTGGGATAAAATTTTACTGGACACAGTGTCGGACCCAATCTGGACCAGTGAGAATTACGAACAACAGTCGTTCAACTGTTTCAATTTTGTCATCGCTTTTTTGAACAATCTGAAATACCAAGATCTCGAATTCACGAGCAAACATGGCATTTGTCAAAAGGTCATCTTGCCAAAGATACATGAAGTCATGAGATACGTCCATGTTCATAGAAAGTTGACTGCAACAGACGTCTATGTTCAAAATTGAATCTGAAAGCGTTGCAATTCTCTTGCAGATAATGACGGGAATAAATTACACTTTGACTTCGTAGATGGACTTTGTTTAATAATGTTTCTGACTAAACCTAAGTTGCCTGTTATTTACTTGAACGTAAAATTTTATCGCCAAATTGTTAGAACGTTAGCGAGCGAACATGACAAAAAGTTTGACGTCATTGTTATTGGCGGGGGACACGCCGGGACCGAGGCATGTGCAGCTGCTTCGCGAATGGGAGCAAAAACACTTTTGGTCACCCATAAAAAGAGCACGATTGGTAAACCGATTACTTACAACCACAACTTTATATTTCAACTGACACAAGTTTCTGGCTAAAGAAAATAACTCATTCAAATGATTTTTAAATTAAAAAATAAACTAGCAAACAATTTTTTTTCCTTTTCTTGATGAAACTTTGTAATTACAGGTGAGATGTCATGCAATCCGTCGTTTGGAGGGATCGGAAAGGGACACTTGATGAAAGAAGTCGACGCTCTAGATGGCTTGTGTGGCAGGATCTGCGACATTTCCGGCATTCATTACAAAGTTTTAAACAGAGTGAAAGGTCCAGCGGTATGGGGATACAGAGCACAGATTGATCGCGAGCTTTACAAAAAGCATCTGCAAGAAGAACTGTTTGCTACTCCAAGATTAGAAGTTGAAGAATCGTCGGTCGAAGATCTGATCCTAAATGGAGAGGAGAAAAAGTGTCTAGGGATTGTTTTAAGTGAGTGAAAGTTTGGCCATGACTATTTTTAATGACTTGCAATATAGTTTATCAACGGCTTGAACCGAACTTTGTTTTCCACAGAAAATGGAAAGAAGATTTTAAGCGATGCTGTTGTAATAACAACCGGAACATTCTTAAACGGCCAGATCAATATTGGTTTGGAAATTAGACCCGCCGGTCGACTCAACGATAAACCGAGTATCGGATTGGCAAATACTTTAAAGCGATTAAATTTTAGGATGGGTCGACTTAAGACAGGTAAAAGCTCTATTTTTCTTCCTCTGTTTCTTTTTTGTTCTACAAATTCAGAAATTAAATCTCGTAATTGAATTCGTAATATCGTTGATTAATTTTCCTCTAATGAGGGAAACCAATACTTCTGGTGTAACTGACTAAACTGTAAATAATCATTAATGAGGAAACCAAAATCCAAATTGCAGGTACACCTCCGCGATTAGACAGATCTACGATAGACTTTTCAAAGTGTTTGCTAAACGAACCGGACAAAATACCAGAACCATTTTCGTTCATGAACGAAACGGTGTGGCTGCCGTACGAGAAGCAACTGAAATGTTACATCACCCATACGACGGACGAAATTGGAAAAATAATTCGCGAAAACCTGCATTGTAACCGACATGTAACTGAGGAGATCAACGGACCACGATATTGTCCAAGTATTGAGAGCAAAGTTCTCAAATTCAATAAAACAGAACATCAAGTTTGGCTGGAGCCTGAGGGTCTCAATTCTGATGTAATCTACCCACAGGGGATGTCCTGCACCCTCCCAGAAGACAAACAGGTAGAACTGATGAGACATGTTGTTGGCTGTGAAAATGTAAAAATAGGTAAATAGATAATTATTAACGAAAATCACAGGGACTCTTGAGCGAAAAATATTTGTAAAAACCCAGTTTCTACAAAACAAATATTTTGAAAAATTGCTACAATTTGATTGCAAAAATAAGGTTTATTAATAATTTTTCATTTGTAACAACATCTACACAAAAGAGACTACTATTTATTAAATATTAGATATTTTCATTGCAAAATAACGATTTTTGTCATTTCATTTGAGAGTCCTCCAATTTAAATTTTTGCTCATGTTCTCATCATCATGTTTCTTTAATGCTTTGGATTTTTTAAGTAAAACCTGGATACGGCGTGGAGTACGATTACATAGATCCACGAGAACTGAATCACGAATTAGAAACGAAGAAAGTGTCAGGTTTGTTTCTCGCCGGGCAAATTAATGGTACCACTGGATACGAAGAAGCAGCGGCCCAGGGTTTAATAGCCGGTGTGAACGCAGCTGCGAAGGTGAATTATGACAACAGTTCAATTGTTTGAATATTAAAAGCTTTTACATAGTAGTTAACTTTCTAATTATCGTGTTGAAGATAATAGAAGTGTAAACTTTGTCCTCTTCTGCATCCTCGACTAGAGAGACACTGCCTTGAGACCATATTCATTTGGTGGGTCTAATTTGCAGGTCCTTCAAAAACCACCGCTAGTCATAAATCGCGCGGAAGGTTACATTGGAGTGCTTATCGACGACCTTGTGACTCAAGGTATAGTCGAGCCCTACCGGATGTTTACCAGTCGAGCTGAGTTTCGCCTGAGCCTTCGACCCGACAATGCCGACGAGCGGCTTACCGAGAAGGGATACAAGGTTGGTTGTGTTTCCGATAAACGTTGGAGAACGACGGAAAAGTGTCTGAACACACTGCACGAGGTGCTGCAACTGCTAAAGTCAATCGTCGGATCAAAAACCGAATGGGGAAGAGCCAAGTTGAATGTGACAACCTCTTCGTTCATGGGGAACAAATCTGCGTTCGAATTATTAAGTTTCCCGAATCTCAATTTGGAATATGAACAGATCGCTTCCGCTTTCCCGGAAACTTTTGGGTTCATCTCCGTACCTCCTTCGGTATCTCGAAGGATAAAGGTACTTTTTTAATTTTCTTACGAACTTGTTCTGCTCGAATTTCATTATAAAAAAAAAGATTTATTAAAATTTTATTTTCAGATTGAAGCTGTTTATTCCCGTCCAATCTCAATGCAGCAGGAAGAAATGTTGGAGTACATGAAGTATGAAAATATGAGAATCCCGGAAGACTTTGATTACCAACTGTAAGTAATAATTTCAAAGGACGGTTCAAATGTTGGTCAATTTAATTTGATTTTATTAGATCAAGTTGTTCAATTTGTTTCAACGAGTGAATGAAATATTTCATCGATTGCAGAGACACGTTAAAACTTTCAAATGAAGAAAAGTCTAAGCTAACGGAAAATCGACCAGAAACTGTGAGTTATTATAATATGATCAAGTTGAATATGTTTCAATTATAAAATCCGTGGTATCAAAAGAATGATAACATTTTAATATTGCAGTTGGCAACGGCGCGGAAAATATCTGGCGTAACTCCTTCGTCCATAGTGCGAATAATGGGCCACATAAAGAGAAGAACAAATGCCGGATCCAAGAGCAAAATGGAAATCAAGAAGACAGCGCGACTGTAAATTTGTTTGTAAAAATTGGTTGTCTAAATAAAACAAGATGAGGCAACTTCTTATATTGCAATTCGATAAAGTCTGTGTTTATTCGGAATGAATGATACTACTTTATGTGTATCCAAAGTGATGGAAAGAGTCAGACGAATGGAAAGGCGAGAGAGAAAAAAAACGAAGAGGAACAAATGGAACCTTCAGGCAGTGAAATCGTATCTTCAAACATCCCATATTGTCTTTCAACGGCAGATGGTATTGCAACGCCCGGCACAATGTCAAGAAAATTTTGCATACATTTTATGCACTTAACATGTCAGGAAAATTCGGGAACATACGGAGCGAAATCCACAAACTAAACTCATGCAAATCATACAGAGCTTTTCTTTTAAAAGCAGACAAAATTTGTTCGTTTTGCGTAGTCGCATATTTGTGCATTCGGTATCTTTGCTACTGTGCGGATTCGTTAAGACGGATGTTTTCCTTTATTCCGTCTTTTCACGTTTGCCTTTTAGTGTGGGTGCCGAGGCTTTCATCTTCTTTCGTCGATTCGCGCTTTGCTCGCCGGAAGTGAGGTGTACAGCGCCAACGCGCTTATGCAAGAATATTTTCGGTGGCTGAAGCAACACGGACCACTTGTTAAGTTCATTTTTAAACAGCCCAAAAAGTAAATTACCCTTGCTATTGGTACAGCTGTGTCAACTAAAATTGCATTTGACTGATTGGACAGAAGAAAACACGGTTTATTAACACTCTGTCTCTCACAACAGAAAAATATCAACGTCTAAGGATCCTATTTGTTTTACCCCCTTTCTTAGAACACGGTCCACATCTGAAACTTCATATGTAACTTTTTCTGTTTATTTTTTTTCACAGCGACTTGCGAAACAGCGTGGATTAATTGCTAATATTTTGGTATGACGTAAAATGGTATTTAATTATGCACTCAAGTTTTTTTCTACCATCTGACAAGTTGTGGTATTGCGAAATTTCATTTACACGGTGACTGTTATTTGATCTTAATTGTAGATTTGACTTTTTTATACGAACTCAACTCTATCGGTTTTTAATTAGTGGTCATTTTGAGATCGTTGAGCAGTTGTTTTGATTTAATCAACGGTTAGCAATACTTCCCAGCGCTTATAAATGAAGCTTTTTCTAAATGCACTTTAATGTGTGGAAATTTCTTGGTCTCACTTCTAGCCGAACCTTCTTGTTGTGGATACCTAAATGACTAGACGTGACTAACTTCTTGTGCTCCAACAAAACCTAATTTGGTTATTCGAGCCACTTTGGTAACAACGTTTGTCTCGTATACGGTTCAATAAATGTTTCAGTCAGTAGTTTCAACCGTGATAAAAATGGCCCCATTCGATTTTTCAACTTTCTTTCTCTCCCTTATCAGTAATTGCTTCTCAGTTAATTGCTTTTCAGTTAATTGCCTCGAAAAAACTGCAACAAAATTTTTGCAGCTGAAAAAAGTTTACAACTTTGGAATCAAAGTTTATTCGAACGGTGCACCATTATGCAGAAAGTATAATTATGGTGTGTTTTTTTCATATCAACACTTCCTATACAGTCGATAGAGTAACTTTTCGCTAATCTCTGCTTGCATTAATGTGCAAAGTTTTGGTTGCGTCTCCCCTAATTTGTGTAACTTTGAACTTATTTCCGTGACATATTCTGAAAAGACCAACATAAGACACTAGCTCTTTATTTATGACTGAAATTAATGGCCCTGAACTTCTGTCCCAAGCTCGATAAATTAAACAGCACCTTCACTTATTAGCTCGATGAAATATTAAATAAGAGTTGATATTTTCAAAGTGCCGATTTTGTTTCAATCTCGACATGATTCTCTCGAGCGAATTCTACTAAGCTTCAGTGGGACTTTGTAAAGCTCGTACACTGAAGCTCGTCATTTGAAATTCTAACAAAACCCGTTGGAAATTAATGTTAATGTACAAACGAAGTACACTAACGAGAGTTAAATAAAAAAAAAAACGATTTACTTGAATGTCACGTAATGTTCGAGTGCCAGTTGCAAATCCAGATCCAGCGATGGCTCGCAGTAATGTCAACATCGGAATAACATTGAAATGCCATAATTGGATGTCACATGAGTGAACCGAATTTACAGCTAAGAGCGAACGTTGCATCCGAGCCGATTTTTCTGGTATGAAATTCACGTGACATTTTATTGTGCCGATAATGCGTCCAGCTTTACAAAACTATCATTAATGCAAATTAAATTCAAATAAAGTCAAAATTTATCGTTCAATAAAAATGACTTTGGAATTCGTTGAACCAAGGACCGAGCAAATTACCAAAACAAAAAGTAGCCTGTGTCGACAAAGGTTATAGATTTTGAGTTTAATTTTAGTATTTTAATCGTTTTAGTAATTACCGAAACGCGTTTTGATTGGTTTGTCATTAAAGTACTAAAAATTCTCAACGGACGCGATGAAATTTCGTTCGCTAATGAGTTTAAACTATTTAGTACCGTCGAAATAAACAAATCCTTGAAACAAAAAAGAAATGAAATGGCGCATTAAATGGAAATAACTTTTGGAAGTTCAATCAGTCGTTACAATCGCGACGAAATTAAAACTTATTTACTACGAACTTTTTGAAAAGGTGCTTCATTGGTCATCTGTTATCGATGTTCACTGATTTGTAGTTTAGCCGAAGTTTAAGATGGAGTTTCTGCTGCTTTTATTGTAAGTGTAAAATCAATTCTCTTTTAATTTATATTGTTTGCGGATTGTAAGAGCGTTTAGTTTGAATTGATTTTCAGGTATTGCACTGTGGTTTGTTTAAAACAAACCTCGCCATTAGTTATACCGATACTGGACAGCCCACCTGAACATGTAAATAATTATGTAACAGACATGTCAAATGCAACCGGTGCTCTGAATGTGGATGGGATAGTTCAACATGTAAAACACTATGAAACGAATATGTCAAACGCAATCAGTAGTCCATCAGAAGCAATCCCGAGAACAAATGACGAATTATCTAAATCTGATTCTAAATCGGAAACTATCAAGTCATCAATGACGATGGAAAATTTTTTCAAATCTTCCATGTTCTACGGCCTGGCAGCGTTTATATTTGTGATAATAGCGACCGCATTGGTGTTTTTCTGGGTCTTTTATAAAAAGAAGACATTGAAAAAAATTGTCACCAATTATGAAACTACCAGTTGATATGTTGTATTTATAACAAGTTTTTATCTGCTTTGTTTATTTGTTTCATCTTTAATTTTTTTGTATGTGATAAATTGTGTGATGTATGTACGATGTAATTATGATCTCTTTTTTTAATAAAATTCTGACCGAATAAATTCTGCTTTGTGTTTTGTTTTGTTTTTTTTTTTCTTATACGTCAAGTTTGTGATGCAAAATGATGTTTTTCCATTAGAGTATATGTTAATGAAAATGTGTTAATTCAAATGAAATCTGAAATTGAGAAAGGATAAATAACAAGATTTCATTGTACTAACAATCATCATTTACTTATTCGTTAATGCATTTTGAAATACTGTTACAATACATCGTAGAAATAGTGTACGATTCACGACAGTGACGATGTTTTTGAATAGCAATATCGATGGATACTCTCAGAGACTATTCATACAAGTCGGCGTACAACGACGCAGTACTACCATAGTAATTGTATATGCGCTCGTACATTAAATTCGTGGATGCGTTTTTATAGCCTCATTTATGTATACTTGGTACAGCAGAGCGCGGTTTATCCGGGCTCTTCGTTGGTCATACAAATTGCAATAATACGCCGACAATTTTGCCGAAAAAATTGAGTCAAAATCGTATAACTTAATAAACGTACAAAATTTTTTTCGTCACTCTAATTTTCTCAATTTCGCGGATCATCAAAAATCTTACCAACCTAATTACATCGTTATATTGAAAGTCTATTTTCATTATTGAAAATTCAATCGGCAGTATACTTATCAACAATTGTTGTTCTCGTTGAAAGTTCTCTTTTTTCTTTTACGAACAATGAAAAATTAAAAAAAATATATTCTCTACGTAACATCGTACTCCTCTGAATTTTTTAAACTACATTAGATGCAGATTAATGACACAATATGAATAAATAAATTTAATTTAAATCTCGCGCACAGACGATAACCGTCTGCGCGGCAACATAAGTGTACACATGTTTATTTTTATTATTATTAATATATAAAACACAACGCAGTTCGAGTGATCGCTTACTATTAAAAATACCGTATTGGTGTCAACGTTAAATTTACCTGCATTGTTAGCAGTCAATCCGTCATACGTTCAATTTGTTTTGACAGTGCTAACAAAGCGACTAGATCTGCGTATCGAGTAATCACATTACTTTATAATTATACATTTTTGTTGTTCGTCAATTACAAATTGTTTACACACGGAGTATTTGTTAATGAGTTTAATATTTACACAATGAACCATGTTCAAGAAACACACCTTACTCTCATACTTTTAAGCTGATTACTCAGACCGGCTAGGATTTTCGAAACAAGCCCAAGTCCTCGGTCGCTAAAATTGACTTTTGTGTCAAACTAAATACATTAGACTCACTTTGTAAGTGAGTACGAAAAACAAGTCACAACTTGGTTGCGAACCCGACCTTGTTTTCCTTAACCCAGACAGCCTGAGCAATCACCTTAACTGTTAACTATAACATTTAACCTATCTCAATTTCTTAACAGCAAACGTTAATAGTGTCACTTTTATATTAAATATGCCTTTGTTTTATACTCTCTACAGTCAAAATGTGTTGTAAATTCAATTTTCCTAGTTTGCAATTCACTGTACAGAATGTTATATGACGGCGAACAACGTAAGACATGGTATACTACGGGCAAAGTACATTTAAGAAAGTTCCGTTTTGATTTTGATTACTGTTAGAAATGTTTAATTAGAGTCTCTCTCAAAAATTCAGACGCGCAATTTTGTTATTTACAAAATGAAAACAAGTAGCTGCACAATTCGACTCATGTCGCAGATTATTATCATTATCGCTATAGAATGAAACTTACTAACGGTACGTAAAACTAATTCACACAGCATCGCTACACCGGTTTCTGTTTTTCTTACCTCGGATAACAGATTTACACGCATACCTCTTATACACTCTAGGTGCGAACTTGTCGTCTCAATAATTTTAGCTAATAAAATCGTGCAAATTCGCCCTAACTGGAACCGTGCTCTCCGTTATTATTTATTATCATACATCACATAGCATTACTAATTCTGAGGAACTTAAGTTATAAAAATTAATAATAAAATTACTTAACAGTTTTAATTATCTCTTTTCTATTCAGTAAAAAAATTTTGTATCAATTCTCTTTTTCCGCCTTGTCACTTGAAATAATTGAAATCCTGTGTATGTTTTTTTTATCTTTAAAAACTTCTAAAAACGTTTTAAAAACTTCTAAACCGAATTGTACTTTCGACATGTCTAATATCTAGATATCTCAACACGTACCATCTACTTTCATTATTTGCGTCCAATAAATTTTTTGTCTTTTTTAAAACGATAGAAAAAGTGTGTAATATTTTTATATACCTATATATAATTCTTTTTAGCGCCATCGTTCACGGTTGGCAGATGAATCTTAAATTACGGATTCAGAAATATGCTGAAAATCATAACAAATGTAACAGACGCGCGGAATTCGTAATGCACCCGTGACGATGGCTCGGAATACAATGAGAATGATCGCTTTTACGTCGCCAATCATGTGCGTTTTAAAATTTTTATTCCCTACACTTGCCGAGATTTTATTTCAAACGATGAAATACAGGGATCAAAATATGGTCGCCTACTTTTATGTAAAACTCAATATGCTTTATAGTTTTTGCACTTATCAACATCGTAACTTGAACCGAAACGAATAATGTTAAATATTCTCACATTTTTATTTACCTTTTTGTTTTTTTAAGTATTTAAAAACGCCAAAGATGAAACTTTATTTTTAAATCGATCTCAGATTTAGAAACTCAAGTTTGTTTTCATATATAAACAGCAATCGCTAAAATAAAACAGACGAAACAAAGAACGCGCAAGGCTTTACTCTGTGAGACTTTTGCGCGTATGATCGCGCAGTGGCACAATTGTGAACTCCACCTTTTTCTTTTTTTTTTTAGCAAGGCATTTGAAAAGGCATCAGTTTTCTTGTTTCTTTTTGTATTGTCTCAAATCGTAAATACTGACTTGCCTGGTTATAAACGGCGTGTGTATTGCACGCGCATCGTGATCCACTCGGACGAGAGACGCACTGTTTAAATAAAAGCAGCAGAAAATAAATATAAAAACGAGACGAATATCGTCCGAAAGAATAAAAAGCAGTCGCGAGATGAAAAGAAGGGAAAAAGAAATTAATCGCCGCTAATAGTGAATATGTACGTTACGTTGTGAGTCGTGAAAGAAGAAAAGGTGTACTCGCAAACGCCGTCAAGAGTCAGTTTACGGCGAGATTTTTTTAAGCACAACCTTATCATCAGTATGGAGATTTTGTTTTTTCAGAAAAAAAAAAAAAAAAAAAGAAGTTAGTAAAATACAAATGAAGGGGGGACGCGTTGCAAGCTGCTGTGTTGCTGTCGAAAAATCAATGCGATCGCGAAACGTGACTCGGCTTCTTTTTTTTGTCGTAAAGTAACGCTTAATGTATTTTGATGCACGCTATATGACGAAAGCGACTAAAAATAAATACGCCCCAGAACACAGTCTGTCGGGTGCGAAGCTCGACGCGAAATCAAGCCCCGTACAAACAAGCAGCGGGTTAAACAGTAACCAACTCATATTTTTTGCGCGGACACGAGCTAACGCTGATTATCAAATTTTTCATCTTGAGTTTGCATAGACCATCGTACGTTTACAACACAGGGCGTGATTTCATCGGAGAAACTACACTCGGGAGAATAAATGGCACATTCTTTTTTGTAGCGCGCAGAAATTATAAACCCCTTCATACTTATTGTTTGCCGTGAGGCATTGTGTGCTGTGTAAACGAGACGATTGTTTGCCGGTAATGGAATTTTGTTATCGATTCACAATAATAACGGATAATAAAATAGCGTTTAAAAAGCAATGTGCGAGCGCAGTTCGACAAAAATTTGCTCCCTTCGTGATCGGTCGGAAACTTTGACACTTTTTGGTTAAGGGTTTGAGTAATTTTGATACCCAAAGATTTCGTCCGACCGGAACGGCGATTCTCGCGACGTTACGATAAATAAATATAAATAATACATCCTTGTATATATACTGCTTGTCCATAATATCTTAACTTGTTGAACGTACCTTTAAAAAAACAGCCTTTAACGAAATTCGATATTGAACCTCCCGCAATAATGTGTCAGGAGAGATCTGAATCCTCTGGTATAAAAAGAATCCTCATTTCTGAGACTTGTGTTTGTTTGTCAGTCTGTGGTGAGTGTGTGTATGTACTGGTGTGTTTCGCAGTTCTAGCAAATAGTCTCCAGCGGTGCCGTTTTGGTACTGGGGTTTTGCGTGACACTGTCGCCCATGCTGGGCATCCCGTGGCTGGTGGTGCTGAGACCGTTGCCCTGCCTGCCGGCGTTGGTTCTTGGATTTCGACTGCAAAATCGTTTGAGTGCCGACCTGACTTGGGGTTGGCATCCCACGACGACAAAGATGAAGACTCCTTGGAATGCATTGATCATGTCAGTGACATACCAAAGGTACTGCGGCCCGCCGACTGCCCAGGAAATGACGTCCATCACCCAAGTCACTCCCATCACGACGACCAGCTTCATGCAGACACGACCGAGGGCAGCCCTGAAATCACAAAACACGCCATTTAGTTTCTACTCTGCCAATTTCCTTATTTCAACCTCGGGAAATCAAGTTCCATGTGCGAACATGTACGATTGAATAAAATCTTGTACATTTTATAAAATATGAAGAGCAGTTTGGAATAAATGTAAACGTATAAAAATCATTTAACAAATTAATTTTTGTTTCTCATTTGTTTAATTAACTAATATAAATTTAATAATAATAATTTAAAAACGCCATTTATTTAAAATGTCAAAACAGTTAAAAACAAAACTCTGGATAAATTAGGTCTGATCAGAAATGGTCAGAAGTGGAACTTTTTTTTTCGTCTCAGGTAGATTGATTAACTAAGGCGGGAGGATGGCCCGGCCTTTCATTAACATCTCAGTGCGTTATTTATAATTGCTCCCATTTCAACAAACTCTGTGCCATATAAATTTCAAACTTGATTAATGTTTTAAAAGTTTGGCGCGAGTTTGACGAGAGTTCTGTTTTCATGAGTTTTGGTGCTTTCATCAGGTGTGCTGATGTCGCGTGCTCGCCTCTTTTCTATTAAATAATGGAGACCTGGTGCGCCCGCGATTCTAATAAGCCGCGCGGTCGCGCACACACGTGTGTACAGGGAACTCGACGCGCGCGCGAGTTTTCGACAAATTATTATCATTAGAACACAGTCGACGCAGTTGCTAGGCGCCGGGGATAACATTCTATTTCCACTGCCGAAACTAATTATTATGAATTGTCGCGGTTACGCGCGACCGAAAACGACAATGAGCCGAGTGCGCGTAATGCGAGAGCGGTCAACCGCTCTCGTATTTTGCCAATCTCAAATGCGCGACATGACAGAAATAGCACTACAAGCCTGCTAAGAAGCAACGTGAGCATTACAGTTTTAGCCTCGCAAAGTAACACACCGATTGAACCAACTAATTTTTTGTTTCGCTTGTTTTGAAAAAAAAAAGACAAACAAAAACAAACCCTCCTCCCCATTGACAATATTTTCTTTCTTCGCGTGTAATCATACGTGATATCTTGTCTCGGTAAAAAAATGCTCGATACGCTTGAAACCGTATGGTATAATCAAAATAATAATAATAATAAAACAAGATAAAAAATGACGAGAAAAAAATGTGGTAAAAATGAATACAAAATGATGCAAAAATGAAAAAAAGAGAAAAAATGAGCACTGCAGTTGAAACCTCGGAGAGATTTACTCAGCGTCAAACAATATTCATCATCGTATCGACCCTTGAAAAGCCAAGTATCGCTGTATACGGTTTTTACGCAATCGACATAAGAGCAACGCGTACAACTTTTGCTCCCCCGGCCTGATGTATTTGGACTTATCGTGCAAAATCGGACTTTTATATTAGGCATATGTCCTGATGCTCCGGGCTCCGCACTCGAGAAAGTAATATTGCGCAAGGCCGGACCACGAGGAGTACTTTTCGAAGGGCACTTTTGCAAATGATTCTATAAATATTGAAAAAAAATGAAAGAGAGAGTATAAAATTAAAATCGCTCGGGCCATTTAATGCGATCTTGAAATGTCTCTCTATATAAAAGCGCAATTATTTAGAGCTCGACAAATCATAACCGCTGTCGGGATGAAAAATGCAGTTCCTCGGTGCCAAGCTACATTGTTTCATCGCACGGCAAAAGGAAGGGATACAGCGGACAAAAAAATCTGCTGAAAAAGCAGCGAAAGATGGCATGACAAATATATGTCGTCGGCAGTTAGCGAAATGTAAAAAGAAACAGGGCTACACGTTTGTCGGCGTTATTAAAAAGTGAGACGAATCTCGTTAGTAGCTGAGATAGAAAATTAATTGCCACTTCTCAGTGGCAACGACGTGCAGCGAACAGGCCCGTGAATCAGGAGTCCAGGATAATTCAACTAATGAGACAGCCAGGATACTCGGATGCGAAAGACGTGTAAGAAAATATTGGACGTGAGTAGAAGAAAAGAGCCATTTCCATTAGTGGTAAAATTCCATCAATTTTTTTGTTTTAAATTTTATTTTTTTTTCTCATTATTTCGGTTTTGTTTTTGACTCGAGCAGGATCGTGCACTGACAACACGAATTTCGGTGCTGCGTTGACGGTAATTTGATCGGATTCGATTCGTTACTCGTCTCCCGTGCGAAGGGTAGTTCCCCTACTTCTAAAACGTGTAATTCAAGTGACCTTATAAAAGTAATTAATTCGTTAGTTCCACCAAGAATTTAACTTCAATTTATGAATTTTTATTTGAATTAAGCCATAAATTTATCACTTCGTTTATAGGTCATTTATAAACCACAAGTGTATCAACAAATCAAAACCAATTACGTATTTTAGGTAGTTGCACAATTCACTAAAAATAGTTCGTTTATAAAATTTATCATAGGTCATTGTTTATGTTATGAATTAAATTTTCATCATTTTGTTTAGCGTTAATGAATAAATATTTTGTGACATTAAATGACAAGACTTTCTGAATGGTCCAAAAAATTATTATTATTGATTTATTTATTGGATGTATTTAACAGGGATTCCTCGTGCGGATTACATATGCACCGACACTAAATTATACATACTCTTTCAAAATAAATTTTAATTTCAAAATACAGAAAAGTCGCTTATTATAAAACGATACACTTACATGCCTTGGCTTATCCCAATCAACAATTACATCCTCGAATCACTGAGCGAAAAATTCTCAGAATCATTATTTCAAAAAGAAAAGAATTTAATTTTGTTGTTTAATTTTTTGCAAATTTTTCTATAAAAAATGTTATTTTTGTCTGATTTACTTTATTCTATAACGAAAGTCTGAATAAAAAATAAGATAATATTTTGATCTTAAAAATAAAAACTAAAACCAGCTTAAATACAAGTGCCATTTATCAGTCCTTTCTGGAGAGCCTTATGACTTTTACATCAACGTAACTATTCCGCCATCAGCCAATATTTGTCTCGTTAATAAATTTTTTCATTTAAAAGATTGGACACCAATTTATTGTTAATTGGTGATTAAAAAAGTATATATCTCGTAACACAAAAATCGTTCGACTTGTTTTTCATTAAATTCTGTTTTTTTTTTTTCACAGTCGCTCCCTCGGATCGAACCAGCGGATATATTGCACCAGCCCGAAAAGTTTAATTTATTTTGACAAATGTTAACAGTGCTGATTTACAACTGCGAGCCGTTCGTTTGATGGCGTCGGCGAGTTGATTTTCGCGCGCTTACATAACGTGGCGCGATGAAAGATCCAAAAATCAACGTCCCGGCTTTGTGGAAGAAAAAAAAAGACCCGGTTATTAACTCGACGCGCACGGATCGGTAAACGAAAATTGGCGTTCAATTAGCTCTCATCATCTATTTATACCATTTCAGCTTGTCGCAAATCTTCGACGGCCTGTCATTTCCACTGGCGCGCCAACAAGAGCTCTGAACCAAATCTATCCCCAGCATCTTCATTCGATTTCACGCAACACGTACGGCCCTCTTGCGTTACAAGTTTCTCTCTTTTGCTTTTAATGCTCGGTCTGCTTATTTTTCTAAGCGGCGTGGAAGGCGTTTTATCCGAGGCTTTTGAAAACGTGCTGGCGGAAAATCACAGACTGTTTTGCCCTCTCGGCTCCGATTTAAATTTAGTTTATAACACATTTGTATCGCGAAATTTCGTTCCGCGTTCCGTTTGCCAAAATTAATGTCATTCCGCGCTAATTATTCACCGGATAACTCAACTACGATCCACGGGATTAAATGAGATGGTAATCATTTCAATCTGTTGCCATTTCGTTTACGCTTATCGCGCAATTGTGAATTTTAAAATCTCCTGACGTTGGTTTTTCGGATTAATTCCTGAAGCTTTTAAAAAGTAATCACTCGTGGGGAGAGCAAGGGGAGGGAGGGGGAGGGAGGAGAAATTAAAGTGAATCGTAAACAAGAAGAGAGAGCTAAGAGGATCATCACAATTATAAAAGTGCAAGAGGAAGCAAAGCGGTAAATGATGGGGGAAAGAGAATTACAGATGAGAAGCCGAAACAAGAATCTCAGGCCGAGATCGTGCCAGACGGAAAGGAAAGAGAAACACGCCGAGAAATTGTTATCTGTATATCCTTCGTGGCAAAGATTCCACCGTTCCCGAGGGTTTAGTTTGCTCTAACGATTATTAACCTTGTTATGTGCCGTTAACGAGTTTACCTATGTTTCGCCACCAAAACTTATGGGACGCTGCGAGATAAATATTTGCTCGCGTTATAATTTTTATTGTTGCAACGATCCTTTCTTTCTTTCTATTTTTTTTTCTTTGTTCAAAAGGTTTCAACAAAATTTGTGCCCCCCTCTGCAAGCTTATAATTAGGGCGTTGATAATAATTTCACCGGATAATTAAAAGTGTACACTCGTCGGTCCGACTTGTATAATTTATTAAATTTGTCTCAAGTATAACTAAGTAACTGCGGCGTGGGGAAATAAAAATCTGTGCGGTAATCAAAAGTGACATTCGTATGTGCGCGACAACTGAAACATCATACATCATCAACTTCGTGACACGAAGTGGCTCGTGATCACGTTTCACTGCCATCCTGCGTGTGTTTTCAGATTCCTCATTCGTCATCAACAAATAATCGAAATCAATTGACGATAATTGCCAATCGACGGCTGCGCTGCGAGCAATAAGCAATGAAAAATAATATAAGTTTCTTAGCAGTGGTCGCGTGGAAATTGATTCAATTTTTATGTGCCAATTACCGCGGCCGAATGGTTCGTGGTGACCACCCTATATAAATTAGTCTGATAGCTCAAATCTTCCAACGATGATCAGTTACTTCTTTTTCTTTCTTCGTTCTTTTTTTACCTTTGCAAGAGTATTCATTAGTTAACCATTAATGGTTGATTGGTGGATGCAAGATTTGGCAACGGTTCAAGTTCATTATCAATTTCTAATTTTAACCTCGTGCATAAGAACGTATTAGGTTTCAAGTATTAAAAACTGATCATCATCAATCATTTGAAAGAAGAAATAGTAACATTTTATTTAAGAAAAAACAATTTAGTATTAGTAGTAGTAATTCAGAAAAGTATACAATAGGTTGGGAAAATGAACTCATTTTTTTATAAAAATTTTATGAAACAAAATATATCTTACAAAAAAAATAAAAAAATAAAAGTAGCCAATGCTCATTCAATAATGTAATATGAAAGTAAAATATAAATCAATTTGGTACAAATTATTTCTTTACAGTGAATGTTTCAAGCAAGTATTCTTGAAACGAGAACAAACTGAAAAAAAAATGTTTTCTCGGAGTGTTCTGAAAAAGGCACTGAACTTTCGAGGTCCTGATGTTGAAGTTGAACCCCGTCCGTCATCCGAGCCAATTTTTCAAGTGCAGAAACTCGAACCGGTCATCCTTGATAACTCTTGACCTTCGTGTCAAAATAACCATTTTGCGGGAAACAGAGTCGATACGTATCACGAAAAGTCGGTCAATAAATTGTAGACACTTTTTTATTTGGTTCATTTGAATTGCAAATTTACGCACTTCTGACGTATCCAACTGTTCGCGATGCTGATTCAGAGCCCCGCAAATGAAGCTCTCAAACTATATACACCCCGGTATGATAAGCATCAAAAGAAATCAAAAAAGTGGATGGGGACTTGGATGGTACATTGGCAGTTTTATCTGGCCGATCAAACTTTGATGGAAAAAAAATTCACGAGGGTTTAAAAATAAGGAAAAGAGAAATCAATATTTTTATTGAAGATGAAGTAAACGAAGCTGCCGCTCTGCTCGGGATGACAAAGTTAAGCGCGGATCGAAGCGAGTACTTTTGCTACTTATATCACTTAGAGCGACGACGGAGGGCGCAGGAGAGGAATTAAGAGCGACGACGGCGCGGCGTGCTGTAATTACAATTGAATCTCCTGGTACTAATTTGTGGAGTGCCAGAGGTCAGAGTTAAAAGACTCGACGTCTCACAGATGCACGGGCATTTTCAATTTTTATTCACCGGATAATGAATTGATCAAAAAGGGAACAATTTGCACTGAAGTGCGTTACCTTTAAATAACAAGGTTCTCGACTTAATTTCCCGACTTTAAAATGTCTTTTTAAAACACGACTTATCAAATTACAAGTTCAATAACATCTTCAATATAAAACTCGACATTTTTTTCTCTTCACATTATCAAACGTTAAATTCATCGCCTCTTGATGAAAGAAATTTTTTTCAACATTCAGCTGTGATGTTTTAAATAATAGATTCTGACAAAGTGATAATAAAAATGATTCATCACGGGGGGGGAGAAAAAATCTTTACAATAAATGAATAATACTCACCTTTCAGTCGTGCTTTTGACAAATTCTCCTTTCCATAAGCCGCAAGTGAGCTCACGAGCGGTGGCAGCAAAAAAGATGAGATTCACTGCCAGAAGCACGCCAATTGGTCCGAAGAAGTATGCCAACATTTCCATGTCGCCTGAAATGAATAAAAAAAAAACATATCCATTAGTCAATTTTTGATATTACACAGGATAATTCACTCAGTGTCATAATATAATAGATACTAAAACACGCCATCAATAACAAAAAGAAAACTCCGGCAACTGAATTTTCTTTCAATGGACAAAAAATCATTCTATGAATAATCCTTCAAGCACAATTTGTTTCAGGGATCAAGCGGTGCATTTCTTGCATACGGAATACACCAGTTGATTACCCCGGTACGTTTACTTATCTTCGGCAGGCTCACCTGTTCGCATTTAAATTGCGCGTTATTTCATCTTAAATTTATTTGATACGCTTGCTGGGCTTGTGCATTGATTTTTTTTTTCTGTTCACCCTTACTCCTTTCTTTTTTTTAATCTTTAGGGTAATTTGAAAAGGACAGCTGCGAACAGCGCGGATGAAATATTAAGTTACATCCCCTCGCAGAATACCAAATTTTTATGAAAGTTGATCCGGGAGACGTCGCCAATGTTTAAAAGTCATGTAAATCTATCACTTTGGAACTTGAAAACTTCGTATAGATTTCTGTGTCAGGTTGTAATATTTTGCTGCACTCCTGTGAATTCTACAGCTTATGTTTCTGTTTTTTTGTCTTGTCTAAAACGTAAATCATGATTAGAGAGGAAAAAACCAGAAAAAACGAGCCTCCAAGTTTTCTTAGATTCGTATATATCGCGGGCCGATCCGCCAAGGTGGGACTCGCAATCCGCCAGCGGCCGTCGCGGAACAAATAACCCCATACTGCGAGAGATATCGACGTGCTCGTAAACTCCGCAACAAATGCGTGAATAACATTCCTTTTTGTTTTAGGTGCCGGAGTAACAGCACACAAATTGCAGACTCACTGACCCGATCTCTGTAAAGAAAGATCGTTACCGTATCGTATTGATTAATGGAATTTAAGTACATCTCTCAACCAAAGTGGACGACTGAAGATGATTGCAGTATTATTGAATTTTGTTGTTTCACATTCTCCATATTCTCTTTTTATTTTCATTTTTTCAAGTGAATCCCTTTTGTCTATATTAAAGTGGAAACTTTTCTTATCTAATTACAAGTTTTTGAAGCACAATCGAAATTCAATTTCGAAATTTTAGAGATAAAAATGAAAAATAGTTTGGAAAATATTTCATATGAAACTTTTTTTTAATGGCTAATGGATTTGACGGTTATTTTATTTACTTTTTGTTCAAATAAAATCAATGATTAAAAAGCTTTTAAATTGTCGGTACAGCAAAATGGGGAATTACATTTGTAATGTGAATATATCAGATCGAAGAAAATCGAATAACCGCCGAACCGGCGTCTCATTTTTATTAATTACTTTCATAACTCGCTTCGCGTAGCACCAAGCGGGCGGAAGCCTCCAAGTTTGATGAAATTGCTTTTTGCAACTTTGATTGCCGATCAAAAATGTATGCAGGAAAAGTCGCCGCCCAATTGGACGTGATGTCGTGCAAAAAAAGTTTCTTCTGCATTTTTGGCACGCGCTGCACACAGACCGCAAGTCAAATAGTAAATTCGCGGATTTTAATTTTGTTTCACGAATTGTACAATGTTCTACGCCGCTGTACACCCCCGCGGACGCTCAAATTCGTGAGCGTTAAAAAAAATTAGCGCCAACTTTTATATTCGCCGCAGAACTTTTTCATCATCGAAAACATTTGCCGCCAGCACGCGCTCGCGTTACAGAAAAATCTACTCTACTATTTTTTTTTTTGTATACTTCGTTTTAACAAATCACAATGAATTTTATTTATTGTACTTCGGTATATCCGTTTTATTTACAATGCACATCGATGAAAAATTCCTCCACGTTCTGCGATAGCTTTGAAACAGCTCGTTAAACAAACATTTCGCGAAATGCAATTTTATATATTCAATGATACAAAACGTTAGTAGTCGAAATCACGTCATAAATTTGTATATCGATATTCAACTTTTATGTATAATGATTTGTTTTCGCTGAATTTTCAATGTTTTGTGATACGCCGACTCTATGAAGATATCTGGAAATTGTTTGCACCGTGCACGTGTGTGGCGCTCCCGATACAATACACAAGCTTATAATCGATAAATAAAATATTTATAGGCTGCCATTTCAAAACAAAATGTAATTCAACATTTTACACCTTGTGAAAATTCAATCGTGCGCCAAAAGTGTTTGCACAACATTTAATTCTAACAAACGAGGTTCGTTTCAATTTTTATACATTTGACTTCGATAATCGACCGCCTCCCAATGCCATTACCGATCGCCTAACGTTGTTTCATAAATATCACAGAAGCAAAAAGGGTTACTTGACCATATATCATGTCGTGGAATGATTTATATAATAATACTCTCTCGGTCTAAAATTAATCACTTGGGCCGCGTTTTAATTAATATTAACGTAGTTTTGGCTTGTCTCCAACGAAGGTCAATTCGCCCGAACGTGAATCCCCCTCGTCCCGTAACAAACATAAGTAAATTATGTTCACGCGTGCCATTCAATGTTTTATGGCCAACGACTAAACTCCATTTGATCGTCGACCCCGCTATCATCGAATCAAAATTCGTTATCACCAGGGGATTCACAAAACAAAAAAAACTGCTGACATCAAAAGGGTTGTAAATCCATTTTAGATAACAGAAAACTGCAACATTTTTCGAGTTCCATCAATCAGTTGGAAGTTGACTTTTTTCCCCATTTTTTTGCAACAAATAAAACGTAGGTTGGAGAGGGAAGAGGAGGTGGTACACCTTTGCATCCACTCGATCATGTTCATAAGAGAAGCGGCCCACGACGTAGAAAAACAATGATACAATAGCGCGATAAATCTCTGCGCCACGATTACACACACTTCTCTCTCGGGGGGATGGCGAACGAGAGAAAATTTGGCAGCCCGAGTCATTCATTAGGCACGCCGATCACACGGCGAGCTTGGAAATTCCCAAATCGCCCCTTGATTTTAACATTGGCAAGTAACATGAACCCCTCTTCATTTTGTAGAGCCGGGGGTTTATCCGAAACTCGCTCTCTGCAGAGAATGTAATTGATTATACGCCGGGCTATATCATATCGCGCGCATTCCCAACAATGGCACACATTTGCCAATACAGACCGTGAGCTCTCTGCGTCAGCCAACGACATCTCAATTGCAAGTCGTTTTTCAAGCGGGTATTACATTTCGTAATATCGGAAGTTATGTATTGATGGGAACTGTAATAAGCGTGCGTGTATTGCGTACACAGAAAGCATTGTATGCCGGTGGGAGAGACCTCTCTCTCTATCTCTCCGGGTTATTGACGGATGTTCGGCATACACATCGGATTACGTTGTGAGTTGATGCTGCAGATTACGGCCCCGGATTGTTAAGCAGTTCGTAATAATGACGCCCGATCCGATGTTCCCTCCCCTACCTCGGCGGGGGAATAAAGTCCCCGGCATTGTTACATCATTATTATTGGAGATAGGCGCAGGTATAAGGTAGCGCCGAGAGTTAATTGTCGAGATGCGGCGAGGCGCAATGTGTACCCGGATTCATTATAAGACGAGATTGAAATTAATGTAATGACATCGTTTGGGTTGGTTGTAACAAATAAGATGCGTCAAACACGAGGGTGTGTGTCCAACTTGAATGAAAACTTTGTGGTTCGAAAGAGCCCTCGCTCTCCGGATCGCTGACAAACGCTCGTCCCCTCTCTCTTTCTCCGATTGCGCGAAATCTCTCCATCCGAGGTTTTCAATGTCCGCGCGTCGACTTTGCACGAGAGTTAATCAGCGAAGTTTCCGAACGGGGGCTGTTTCACAATTTACGGTCTCAGAAGATTCAGCCGCGCGTTTCCTTTTGAGCCGCCGTAATTGGTTGTTCATTAACATTCACCGTCCGATATGACTGTTGGTTTTCCATCGCGCGGTTGTTATACAAATCTCAATGGTGTATATATACACCACCGTAAAAAATAATTTGTCCTAAAACTGAAATTCAAAAGGATATCCCAAGTTAAAAATTTATGTTCTTCATAAACGACACACATGTAATTGTAGATCAAGTCAATTTTTTAAACCCTCTAAGATGTTATAAGTATTTGTTCTGAATTTAAGCAAATTCAAGTTTCAAGACAAATTAATTATTTTTTTAAATACACAGGAATTTTGTCGAGCGCGCGCGCCAAATCTAAAATAATTAATGCTGTGTATTTTCGTCGATTTCAATTACCATTTCTCTTGTAACGCACTGAATAACTTTCTTAATTCCGTCAGTCTCCCCTCTCTGCCTCCCGTGTGAATATTTTAATCAACCTAATTGTTCTGTTTTATCGATTATGTTCAAACGCGGCAGACATATTAATCAGAGGACCCATCCAAACGGCCTATCGGGTACTTTTTGTTGCATCGCAATGGGATACCAAAACATTTGCGCAGACCCCGCTGCTAATGATTCATGACATTGCTAATTACATTATTTCACCCAACTTGATATATACGTGGGCACCGGTCCACAATTTGAAAGTCATGCGATTGTAATTTCAATCGATAATGGTTTAATTGGACGAATAAAATACGAATAGTAAACAGGGATAGAAATAAAAAGGAAAGCATAAGAAACTCACCATAAAACCAGCAAACTTTTTCGCCGAAACGCGGCCTGAGGAACGTGTACTGGGGTTGCGGCGGAAGATGGTCCAACAGCGCAGCCAATCCGGCCACCAGAAGTGGCCCTCCCCACGCGTAACAGGCGTACACCCTCAGTCTCAAAGTTTCTTGGCCCTTCTCCAGGCTCGACGGCCTAAGATCACTGCAAAAAGACAACGCGGAGGTTAAACTCTTATTCTAGTCATAAAATGAATTTTTCGTAAATTTGCCAGCAAAATATTGGCGCGGTGAATTTTGATAGCTTATTGAATAACCCGAGATCAATCATCCGTTTTCGGATTCTTGCAACTCGAGTTGCCAGTTGGGATAAGATGTTTAATAAGGATTCACGTCGGCGTCAAGATGGCAGGCATGCATTATCATGATGTTACATATGGCTCTGTTTTAAAGCTGACAGGTCCAATGTGAAAATTCATCTTTAATGCTTCACTCAAATTGCCCTTTCAGTCAAGTCTATTAAGGTGATCCCAGTAAAATAGTCAATATAACATTTTCAAAACAACATTTAGTTGTAAAAACTTTACGACTTAAATTATTTTACGCAATTTTTGACATAATAAATATAAAATTATATCATAATTTTTTATTACTAGTAGTATAATTTAAATTTCAGATTCAGTTTGTAATTCATATTAACTTTATTTTCAAAAGTTCGACAGTTTTACGTTTTTCTTTTTAAACTTTAAGAGTAGTTTAATTTTAGATAATTTAATGTAATTCTGACGGTTTTCACGGATCGCTAGAACTACCTTAATGTGCAAATATAATGAGCCAAACGATAGAAAATTTTGAGAGGAGGTGATGCACACTTGATGACCAAAATCGGTCCATAAAATGTGTTATAGCAGTGACCTGGCTATGGACATCAGAATGATTAAATTATATTGCCCTTCGGAGAGTGCGGCTTTTGCCAAAAGCTATGGCAACGCGGAGGCAAATTTATAGGTGCGGTTATTATCGAAATTTTGAAGACGTCTCTTCTCGTATAAAGTTCGTCATTGTCTGGTTATAGTTTGACGTTGCGTATAAGTTGAAGCTGCCTCATTTTGACGGCAATTAAGTGACATACTTCGCGTCGGCCTATTCGAGAGACTATGTGTCAAATAATAAAACGACCCCAAACTCCGCCACCGGCAAACTTCTCGTACGGGGGGTTGAAACAGTAATTTATACAGTTTATTGCATTCCACTTGGATGGTGTTGTTCCAAATCTCTTCGGAGTCTCTAAAGTTTAAGCTCCTGCGTTCTTTTAAATTTCTGCCACCTTCAAAAACAAAAGACGGGATGAAACAAAAAAAAATTTAAAGAAAGAAAAAAGAAAATTTTTTTATCACAAAATTCACTTTTCTTGTCGCCCACCACTTTCGAGCACCACTTTTTAGGTCGTTTAACATAACTTTATTGAGACAAAAAGAGCGTCAATCCATTTTGAGGCAATTTTCGTCGCCGCGACGGAATTCCTCCCAAAAATGTTCGCCTCTTATTTTGCATAGTATATACCGGGAGGTGTGGCTGCGGTGAACTCTTACATTGCGAGGAGCAAGCGCAAAATAATTGAATCAAAAGTTTGCCAGTTTCGGGTGTACATAGTATGTGGCTGTGGTTTGCGTGCAGACTACGCAGTGTCGTCGGAATAATTATCTCGTGTGCAATTAATGCACGATGCATTCTCGAGGCGACCGCGAGGCATCGATAGGTTTATTCCTTTTTGTTTATTTCGCCTCTTGCGAATGCAATTTCTTTATTAATAAGCAATTTCAAAGTCTGACGAAAACACGGCGCGAAATTAATATTCATCTTGATTGAGGTTTCGCATGCATTATGTAGATGGGCGAAATTCTTTGAACCACGCGCGCAGTTCGTATTTCTATCGTCATTAAAATTATACAAGTATCATTTTCCCTATACGTTTCATAATTGACTGGTGATGCTTCGGATGGATGGATGCCGCATTTCCGGAGCACCGAAAATAGCACGCATTATCAGCGGACCGCGATCCGGGGGAGAGGGGGGGGGGAGGGTTTGTGCAGAGAGGCCAAGAGGCGTTTCGCGCGGCACCACGATAATTTTCTATCCTTGGCTTATGAGAGCGGTGCGGTGAGCACGGTGTAAGGGTAAGTCCGGATGATAAATATTGCCGGCGGTAGTAACGAAATTAGTAAGCGTTCTCTCGTAGCTGTGATAATGAAAATTGTGCGGAATCAGTAACGGAAACCTTTTAATAGCACCGACCCGTCGATATCATCCGCAAATATCTTTCGGAGAGTAAATTATATATTTCTACAAATTAATCTCGGAAACTAAAGCGTATAACTTTTCAATTACAACAGACAATTAAATTCAATTACAGTTATTTTATTAAATAATGAAATCATTCAATGCACGCGCGTTATGTTTTGGCTTGGATTAAACAAGTAAAATGTTTGATTCAAAAGTAGTAATTAATTTGTGATGATGCTATTATTATTCAAATCAACTGGTTTATTGATCCGTTATGTTTGAAACTGACTGGAACCAGTGAAAAAAGTGAAATGTAATCCGTCTGATTGGAGACTAGCAATTAATTTCAAATTTGCAATTATTGTTAAATTGAATTATCTAATGATTTCGTTATGTTTCCGATTGAATCAAAAATAATTTCATAAAATTGGTTCAGGTTTTTACGCTGAATTTAGCAAACATCGTTTTGCTAAATTGTAATCCGCCTGATTTGAGAAATTGATTAATCCCGGATTGTCCGTTGCCACACCAGGGTAGCATCCCGAGCTCGATTAATTAACCGATTAACTGTACATCGACGTGAACCGACTGCTCGTGCGGTTCTGACCGACCAAAACGTTTTGTTACATTGTATTACGATCATATGATTGAACATCATAACATCTATAGACAGGACATCTCCCTCTCTTTTTATTACAATGTCTTTCTCTCTCTCTCTCTCTACTTCTCCCTGACGGTGTCAAGAATATCTGATCTACAATGAAAAAAAAATGTAACAATTCATTTAAAATTCACCAATATCCTGCAGACAAGACGAAGCAATTAACTTCTGATTGTGTGGTGTGTCGAAAACTTTTTTTTTTATCTCGACTCCAATTTATCATAATTAAAGCAATCGACACCTGTAAAATATAGTCCGTTACCTTCCCCATTCGTGAGACGAAAACATTAAGTGTATAAATGTTCAGGCTTGTTCTTATCACGCCATTAGATTGTATCACCAAAGCCATAAATCACAACAATTATTATGTTAACGGAGGATTGGTCGTTGGGAACTATTTTTTATTTTTTTCTTGGTTGCGATGAAGAAATTCAAGTTCAATTTCATCATTTACACAGTGCAAACGAGAAAACCTCCGGAGGATGTTTAAAAATTAACTCGACAGGAATTTTATGAGCCGTGTATGGAAGATAAAAATAAAGGAATTAATAAAAGTCGCCCATGAAGTTTACAATAAGTAGATTATTAAGTGTAGTGTTTCTTGAGGGCACGATATCGAAAGAAGAGAGAATGGAGTCTAGATCCTTGAGGCTCCTCGACGAAATTCAGTACGATAATATTTACGATCGCAGCCCTAGCTGTTACAGCACCATGGTTACGCTACCGCGGGTATATGCGCACCTATCGTACAACCCCTCTTTTATCGAGTAGCGAGGAGGACTGAAAATTAAACGTTATATTGCAGCAACTGTGCGAAAGATAATGATACGCTGTCGAGCTCACAGAAAGAAGACACAGACCGATGGATGCTTCAGCAAAATAGGAAACAAAAAATTAAAAAACTACGGGTAACCGAGTTAAGTGAGGAAACGCGTTGAAACACAAAAAGATGTTCGATCTTTGCGCGAAACTCGACCAACAGACAATCGGAGAGGAAACGTCCATGAATAAATACTCAGTGGCTTAATTATTTTATCGATTTGCTCTGTCTGCGACGATTAAAACCCAAAATCAACTCTGTTCTGCCAAGATTGCTGTTGGTGGAAGTTTCCATGATTTTTTGTTTGTTTGTTTATGTTTTTTTTTTTTTTTTGGCGAAATAAAACCTAAAAGTGATTTTTGTTTAGTCGAAGGGCTTCCGTTAGGTTTCGGAGAACCTTTCAGTGTTTTCGTAGATAGTCAGATTTTTTCCATACACACTTTTCTTGATTCTTTTTTCTTCAAGGTAAAAAGTTTTCAAAGAATCTCCCATTACTTTTCAAACGATTTGTAGAAAATGGTTTCTATGGCAGGTATTTGTGAATATTCAAAACTGCTTAAATGCGCGGACGGGGGCCGGGGGCGGGACAGGGGCATTTTGAATACATTTTCATGGGTTTGTTAACGTCATAGAAATGGTATAGCATTTATACAGAACATGTATGTATAATGGCTGAAACATATTTTCATTATTATGAATCAGTGTGTATTTAACAGCAAAAGCTGGTCCGCTTAAAATATATGAACTTGCGCGCAGCCGGGGGATTTTCAAGCTATGGTTTGAATTAAATTTTATTGCTTGCACACGACATTCATCCTTTGCTTCCTCTTATGCCCCGTGAGTTTTACTACAAATGTTGTGTCATCCAACAAAAGTTCGTTTGAGGCTCGCGCGCGGTGCGCATAAATACGCGTTGCCATGATATTGTATTTAATTGCACTTTGTTTTGTCGGATTACATTGGATGTCGCTAATTCGAAAGCATTTATTTGATCAGACATTTCATTCAATTTCCCCGCGCTATATTTATGCTTGACTCTTCAATTACGCGTTAATTTGTTATCCTCGCGAACGAAATTCCATTCACTTTTGTTAAGTATTTTCCCTGTCAAATGGAAACTCTTTGTCATAATCCATCATATAATGCATTACAATACAAAATCAATACCCATTGTTATTTAGGCATCATAATTCGTTTATTTATTATTATTATTCTTTTTTTTTCACCGTTGACAAATCTGTTCCGACAGGTTTTTATACCCGATCAATAATTTCAATTTTCTTTAATGAAATATCTGACGGTGCGGTTATATTTTTGCAACTTCAATTAACACAAGTTTCGGACGCGTGTAATTAATATTGGAGCGTCACGTAATTTACTCTTAGATTCATGATTTCGCGATCCAGTCGCTGGCAACTTGAGGAACATCGCTCCATTAATTATTTGCTTGATAAACTGGAACCTTATAAGTCATTGACGGACTGCCATTATTCAACTGATGGTATGAACCACGCAGCAATTACTGCAATCTCAGCGACACTTTGCAGATCTGATTTTGCACTTTGCGATAAAAAAAAAGAAATTCTCGTGTTATAAAGTTAAAGCTGAAAGTATCAGATCAGACGGAAAATACTTTCAAGCATTTTATAAATCCAAAAAAAAAAAAAAAAAAGAAATCTAAAATAAAAACAAAATAAATTTATAAAATAACATAATTCTTCGTTGCTCTTTTTTTATTTCATATTTGCATTTATATTTTATATTTTTTTCTGTACTTTGAAAGGCATGTTTGTCAGCCAAAAGAAATATTTCTTCGTGCAAAGAACAGAGCGGAAATATGGCATTTTAATTTAATATCGAATGCTTTTGACTCTGGCAACATTTTTTTGGTGTTCGAAGAAGATTGAAATCGTCGCACGATTGGGAGAAGTAAAAGTACGCGGGATTACTTTATGATGGCGAGAGGCGCTTTAAGTATTTGTCCAAATATTTGCAATAATTCTAAGCCCAGACGTTGCCTGGCCTGTGTACTCCAGTAACACGATTCTGTTTGCCGCCGTTAAAGGTTCGTGTCGTAAGAAAAATTTCTCTTACAAGAAGGCAAAAGAACCAGAGGAAGACAAAAAAAATACACAAGAAAAGAGAGAGAGAGAAAAGTTCTTGGAAACAAATTTTGCCTGAGCAAATACACACCGCCGAAGTGCAGAAAGCGATGGGAAATACGTGCTGCTGAAAATTTTGTTCGCGTTAATGACGCACGCAAAGGTTGGCTCAACAACACATCATTTTGTGTACTCACGACTTCGTATAGTTCATTCAGTCTTGAAGGACTGAACGTAACGACGGAAAAGCCCCACCGGGGCGCACTTCCGCATCGCCCCAGCTCTCTCGCTTGGCGAAGAGTCTTCAGAGGCGGTCTCGAGCGTGGCAACCGCGAACAATCTGCGACTAATTTGACACTATTGTGAATGTTACGAGATCAATATTGCCGTTTGAAATGGGACTCAATTTGTAACAAACTTAATATACTCGTTTTTACAACGACTCGTCGAGTTTTTGATTCCTTCAACTTTTGTTATTATTATAGATTAAAAAAAAACAGTATCCCCAAGAGAAATAATATCACAGATATTTTCTGCTGGTACAACTGTAATCTTTGATGTTCTCGTCTTTAAATGATGATCTTTTTTTTCTTCCTTTCCTAAAGAAAAGAAGCGAGATATTAAACTTCCATTCGGTTTCATTTTATCGCGGTGTTTCATTCATTGCTGATGTGAACCTCAAAAGAGATCGCTGGCCTATGAATAACGTCTTTTTAGTCGCGGTGGCGGCGGCGCCGGTCCCTCAAGCACTGCTGGACACGTTTGAATTGAAAAATGCACATTCTACACCAGCCCCGGTGCCTTTCAGCGAAAAAATCTTGCGAAACTCTTGCGCGCCCCGCGTTTTCTCTCTGTATTTAAGTTCACGTGCAAAAGTTAAAATGTTTTGGATTTTTTTTCATCGAGCCAAAACTTATACAATGACAATTCTTTACAAAAAAAATGATATGTGAAAGTGTACATTTTAAAATAGTAAAAAATATTAAAATAATAAATAATATGATAAAGCATAAGAAAGCCATTCGATACACAATTATCTGTCGTATCATGTACGGTTAATGATGTATGTTTTGTGTGTAACGCTCTTCTTTTGTCGATCAAACTTTTATTCTTCGTTCAATTCAAAGGAAATGGTCGCTCGATGATGAATGTACATAACCCAAGCGAATTTGAATTTCACCCCTTGCCTTTATTGTCGCGTGCGCGTCCTTCTGAAAAGAAACGATTTGAGTTTTGCTTGTATAACGCGCATAAACGCGATTCCCCGATTGCGTCGGATGATTTCCTTTTTTTTCTTCGTTGTTTTTTATTCGCAACCCTCCTTTAATTCCGCTAAGAATATGTGATCTTGAATGGCGTGCAAAAGGAAGCAGAATACACCCTGTGAAATAATAATTCTGGATCATCTTTAGACCATCAGGTTCGTTTACACGCTCGGCAAATGCCAAGTCACGTTCAACGCGTTGATGGAAATTAATCGAAATCGCAGTGAATGAAACGGCGTATTTGAATTTTGATCAATGGAGTTGCTGTTTTTTGTTAATCTTGCGAATTTAGACGAACTTTTTGATAACGCCACAAACATAAACCAATATTAATACTAGGAAACATGACAGAAATAAAATACCAAACCTAAATGAAAAAAAATATAAAACTAATAAAAGAAAAACGAATGATAAAAAAATTAAATATAAACAAAATCCATGAATAGCAAACAAAATACAAATTAAAAAACAAAGGGAAAAAATCCAAAACTAAAATAATAAACAATCAATGGAAATATAATAGAAAACAAAAGATAAAATAGAAAACAGGATTTCACATTCTTCCATGGGTAAACTTTTGGGTGACAATATTTATGCTCTGTTTCTGTCATAAATAGTTTGTAGTCGATGGAAAAATAAAAGCTTGCTTTCAGCGTGAAAGAAAAGGGCGCCAAAACTGTACAAGGAAAAGGGAGCCCGGAATCGTATATAACTTATAGTCAGCGGCAGTCACCCTTTCGTGGTGGCATCGTTTAGCCAACAATAAGCAATGCGACTATACCACGTCGGAATTTGCCGATTGTTCCCGCGGTTTACGAGTGGGTGTCTGCCAATGAAAGCCTTGTAATTTGTAATGGACATCCCTGTTCCATTTGGGCACAGGAGTTTGTTTTCTCCAACAGAACGGGGGAGGGGCGAGGTCGTCGCTTGTTGGAACGACTGTTTTGACGCTTGCCTAAAGCTCGCATCCCATTTTCGCCTACTAATAGATTTGTGGCTCCAAGAGAGAATGCAATATTTTCCGAACTAATGACTTGGTCGTATTCCTAAATGAAGATACAACTCCAATAAGTTTGAAGTTTACTTAAAAGGGTGTGCGCATTTTGTCCTGCGATGAATAAGTGACAGAAGAGAAAGGAAAAAGAAGGAGAAATATTGTCACTGGTTGATTGCAACTTTTTTTCTCCCATAAATGTTCCTCGGATGAATATAAATGAAACAAAACAAAAAATATTGCAATCAACGAACGGTCTTTCTCCTTTTTGTAATATTATAATTTCTCTTGTTTAGCTGAATTGTGAAGATTAATATTTCTGAATGTATAAACGATGTACTCGTCTGTCGGTTTACCTTAGTCGTATTCTAATTCATCTTTTGCAATAATAATTTATCTGCTCGGTTTGGTATATACAAATGAATTCCGACATCTTCAGAGAAAGAGACAGAGAGAGGGTATTGCAAAAATGATATTCGAAATTCATAGCCGTGTTTAACAAGGCTACAAATGAGTTGGTAATTATATGCCCGATGAGTGTTACAAACGGTGCCGTTTAAATTTGAACATAACAATAAGAGAACGAGAAAGAAAGAGAAAGAGAAAAAGAGAGAGAGCGAGGAATTTGCAGGCGGCGTCTGTATTTTATTCGCATGAAGAAAAATGAAGGCGCCTGTCACGTGCCAATTCTGTTATTCACTTCGCGGGGTATTTTGGAGCTATGCGACGCTTGCGCGATGCCAACGAGCGACAATTTTTTATGCAAAAAATACAAAAGGTGACTAAACTTTTTTACTCGTTCAAAATGAGATTCCACGCGGATGGCAATAAAATCACCCGCGAAGTTTCGAATGTTTTGTTAAACCTGTAAAAAAATATGTTCCCAACAATCATAATTTCGAATAAATATTTCGCTTTACAAATCCGCCTCTTCCCCAATTCTATTTTTTTTTCTTTGTGACAAATGAAATGAATTTCGTTCCACTTTCATGCACTCATAGATTTCTCGTAATGGAAAATAAATATTTCCTCGGATTGAAAATTGTAGAACGCGTTTTAACGAAATTCGCAATTCGTGTATATATCGACGGCGATGTGGTGGTGTAAGTACTCGCTATCCGGCGCTTGTAACCGCGTTTTAAATCTGGCGCGCACTACGAAAAGTTAAAAATAACAATGTGAAAAAGAACACGCACCGCAAAAGCCAGAAAGCTAATTGGCTGTCGAATATTCGTGCGGAACGAGAGCAAAATTTTTCTTGAAACAAATTTCTCTTTCATTTTTTTCTACTTCTTTTTTTCAGCAAACATTAATGTTCAAAAAAACCACGACCAAATAAACCCCGCACGCACAAATCAACACTCCATTTCCGCAATAATAAGCTGGTTCCGCGTAAACACAATACGAAAGGTTACAAGGCAAAGTCATGCAATTTTTCTGCACGCAAAAAGATCTTCGAACTCTGTGATGTTTTCGGCGGCCGAACAAGAAAAAACGTTTTTTTTCCTCTGACGGCACACGAGAAAGAGAGTGTATATGAATTTCTGTTTTATTATTTTGTTATCTCGAGAGTTCATTCATCTTGATACCAGCACCCTGTGGTTTCGAGTGAATCTCGTTTTCGTGTCTATGCTCGCAGACGAATCGGAGAGGAGGGAAAGCTTTGGCATTCCACCGAGACCGAGGAAGGCAAAAAGAACAAGCTCCTCAAAACTGCGGGATGAAAAAACAAAAATGAAAAAAAAACCAGAAAACCTCCGATGATTAACGCAATAAATACACATATCCGTCAATGAAGAAAAAAAACAACTAAAAAGAAAAAAAGACAAATTCGTGCAAGGACTTTCGCAAATTCAATGTATATCGACCATGCAGCTCTCAGCATTATTAAATTTTAATATGTCCTCCTTAAGATTGCATGATAACAATCTTAATAAGAGACAACAATTTGAAGTCGCATTTTTTAACCAACGATTAAGTCATATTTGAAATTCCTCAGCTGTTATATATAACTGATGTAAGATGAATTTTCAAGGGAACATTTTTTTGCAGAGACAATTTTGCTCTTCTTATATCATTTGCGAAGATCGCTATTTCATTCAAGGTCAGTAATTAGGAGCCGTAAAAGACCGTTATATATGACCGAGTTTGCAGTCAGTTGAACTTGATAAATGCTTGACGATCGAACTCGAATAGCCGAAAAATAATCGAGGAATCCGCCCTCTGCAAATGACGGCGACAAGCGTTACGCCTTCCTCGTGTCTGGGCCGGTTAAGCGAGCTCTGCCTTGGCCTGGCTTTTTAACGGTCGCAGATGGAAATGAACTACCCCAAATCTTCGGACAAAACAAAAAGAAAAAAAACAATATATGCAATTGTATATCTCACTAATGAAAAGCCAGGAAATAAAGCCGGCAATTACCGTTAATGAAATTGCAGTCGATAAAAATATGTAAAGCGTAAACAGTGGCGCGCCCATAATTGAAATTCCAATCAAAAAGCGGTTGAGCGTGAGCTAAGAAGCAAATCCGTGTTGTAATCACGTCGGCGAGACTTGGATTGAGCGAAATACCGGTGTCAAAGTTGACATGAATATGAATGAACGGGCGGCAAAATAAGCGTGACTCCAATTTACGACAGATCGAATTGCAAAACCCGACTGATATATATTGATATCACCGCGCGCGGCCTAAAGATATATCGGATTAGCAAGTTTTGGATTTTCATTTCGCAAACCCAGACGAAACATGCAGCCAGTTTAATTAAACCTCTCCCCGGACCCTATCCCGATATTTAAATTAATATTCCGCGCATTTCAGCCGAGCAGAATGGTAAACCGTTCCCACGTGGCACCAGATGGTCAGACTCCCGACGTTTCCTCGAGAAAAAGGTGTCTGATGGTGTCACGTAAGTTCCAACGACATATTGATTCATCATTATCGAATACCTTCCGAGTCGCGAATGCACATGAAAATTTTGCATTGCAAATTGAAATTAATTGATATGGATTATCATCGATGTAAAAAAATTATCCTGAAATATATCACTGCAAAAATTCTCCCCTGACTGACGTTTGAGATTAAGTTATTTTACTTAAAAAAACAAGGATTTTCATTATTTGACAAATAATTGGAGATAAATCATCTGACTTCGAAAAAGTCAAATATATATTTTTTATTCCGACTGAAAATACATAATTAATTGGCATGTCAGACGATTGTTGATTGTTGACAGAAAGAGATTGATTTAACATGAACTGCAATTGATAAATGTCGTTATTTTCATTATTTTAAGTCAAAACAGAGTTATGGCATAAAATTAGTCCGGCGGACAAAAGAATAAAGAGTTAACGTTAAAAACCATTGTAAAACAAACATTTTTTCCATAACTTTTTATCATATTTTTTTCTATTGAACGCGTCTTTTTTTGTGTGTTCGTATGTCGTTTTCCAATTTTTTATTTTATTTTTATTTTATATTATTTTAAAACATGATATTTTAAAACAGAGATTTTATGATATTTTAAAACAGAGAACGAAAAATATTGAATAATAAAAGGAAAAATCTACAAATACGTAGCTTTGTTATATTTCGATTTTTAAAAAATATTTTTTTGGTCCTGAATAATTACCGCTGTATTGTCATTCAATCTTTTGCTTTCTTATAACCAAAGTCGAAAAAGAAACAGACGTATTTTTTTAATTCTAATCAGACTGATTTTGTCACCCGAGATGACAAAAAACTCGTCGAAAAAGAACAACCGAGCATACATTTATCTTTCAAATTTGACTTGCCCGGAGCCATGTGACGGAGCTATGCTAAATGATGTTAACGATAACCTTCGTTGAATTTACTTTTATCAGCAGGTAATCGGGTTTCTGCACTGTAATTAAGTCGATCGACAAGCTGTGATACAAGGCTTTCCGTCGAATCTCCTCTAATGCAGAGCCAGAGCGGTACTGTGCACAATTTTGCATCGCTCGATTTGCTCTCGCTTTTACCTCACGGTCTATTTATTTGTTTATTTGTTTACTCAAAGCCTCGCCGGATGAACTCGCTACCCTTAACGATATATTTTTAATCCTTGTTTTTTCAACTTTTTATGGGAAACAGAGGGGCATAAAAAGAAAACTGTTTGCTCGTAAACATAGGAGAGTAAAAGTGAAATTTATTGTCTCGCCCATCTTCTCCCATCCCCACCCCCCTCTTTCCCCTCATTTCGACCTGTCGTTTTAATTGTTTTGATTTGTATTCCAAGTCGGTAATTCAATCGTTTCAAGAGGGCTCTGGCTTAATAAAAAAACCCTTAGGGGAGATTGCTCTGTAAGCTGGTCGTCTTCGAAGACCGGAAGAGAAGACTTCTGTTCCAGTAAATTCAATATCTATCGATCGTCGAGTGAAACTCACGCGGATATATCCTTTGTGTTCGCAATCTTTCTCGAGTGACAGTTATTCTGACGTCCGCTGACCACCAATGAATGTTAAGCCTGTACCAATAGCCTTACGCCTTTTTTTGTCTTCTCCTTCCTTTTTTTTCCGGTCACTTTACAGAAACGTTTTGGATTATACAGAAAGGTTTTGCGTGGAACGCTTGTGATTGGTCGGGAATGTTTAATCTATACGTTTGCTTAGCGTTCGTAGTTCCCGTCTAACATGCACAGTATGCTTTAGCCCATACCTGTTGTCTCTGTATCCACCGGTTAAAAGATCTCAACTTTAACGGGTCTCTTAAGTCGGAAATAGCGAAAAATCCATTTTCTAAAAAATAAACACATTTTATGATAGATTTTCATGTTTCCTTTGAAGTTAGATTGATCGGTGGATTTAAAATGCGAACAATTTATTATTTATTTTAGTTTACTTTTAAACTCGACAACTAAAATTTATTTTGTTTTTGTTTTAAACTGCGAGAAATTCGAGGCGAAATTTCAAACGAAAACATTATTTTTCCTCTTTAATAATCAATTTTCAAATAAATATATTATTTATACTCGTTTATTTTAAATAAATGAATTTTTGTGCAAAATTTTCCTTATTTTCAAACCTCAAATCAAGTTCAATGTTCAGTGCCGGTTTCATTTATTCATCTCGTTGTGAAAACAGTGATGCGAACATAAATTACCCGTTGGTACAATTATTTTTTGTAATGTAATGTGCTATTCTACAAGTCGTCCGAAGCTTTTGCTCTCTGTGCCACAGTGAATTATATGCGAAGACTGAATCAAAACGATTGATGCGAACCGTCAATTAATATCGATTCAGTGTAACTTTATTAATTGCCTGCTCCTTTGAAAGTAGTGCAAAGCCATAAAACATACAGCCATTTACTAGAATCGTTTGCTATGATGTTTGCATTCAATCGTCGATTTAATAAATTTCAGCAATAAACTCAAGAGAGGTTAATTGAAACAAAAATAAAATCAAACACATCATGTAAAATATTTTGTTATAGTTACATTACAATTTATTTATTTTTGTTTAATCAAACATCCTTGTAATTTGTTTATTAAGTAAACATTGCAGGAATCGGGTGCGTTTAAATAGATATGTCAAACAGAGATCGAAAAGAATGTCGAACGGATTGGGTTGAAAAAAAGCTATAGTCTGTCAGGGCTATTGTTGATTGATTGATTAATTAAATCGAACGGATGGCAATTTCTTCGTTAATCGCATTGCACGATCGATGAGAAATCGCTCAGCGAAAAATGGTATTGCTATCAACCGGAGGCAAAGAGAGATATTTTTCTAGAACCAAACACAATGCACTCTGTAGCAATGCTTTCAAATTTTCTTTTTTTTTTCTTTCAAATTGTTCGCCAGGTTGTTAAAATCGGCGGATAGATTTTTTTTCCATTCAGTTATTATCTGCTCACTAATTTTATTGTAAACTAACTCAGTTTTTCATACAAATAAAAAATTTCATCACTTTCACAATTTTACCAGAAATTAAAAAATTGTAACAAATTCACAAAATGAAAAACAAAACAAAATATAATAATCAAAATTAAAATCACAACGGCAAAGTATAAAAATGCATTTAAAAAAATTCTTCCTCAAACTAAGATTTGAGATGGTATAATAAAAAAGAATCAGCTAATTCCCGAGTTGAAACAAAGTCTCTATACCTGGCACTTCCACTTCTAAAAGAATCAGTCTCAATTCGTCCGCGAGCCGTCAAATTTAGATTTAAAAGATTCTCTCCTCCCCATCCTTCACAATGTAGGCAATCAAAATTGTACCATCGCATTTTCATACAAATTGATCCATTTAATTATAAACCATTTTATCATCCCATTAATTTCCACCCAAAGCTAGATAGTCCGAATTAACTCTCCACGATACCCTCAAGCCTCTAATCCTAATTTCGATGCCATGTCACTTTGTTACCTGGACCCTTCGCCCCACCATCTTGACCTTGCAGCTGTAAAACAAAAGGGCCGGGGGACAGAGGGACAGGTCACGGTTCGAGGGATCCAGTGCAAAGTGGACCTTTCACGTGCCAACACACGTTTCTCTGGAAATTGTGCACGATGTCCGAGCTGTCGTCGTGCTGCCGCGTAGTGGACGTCGGCTCGCTGGAACGCCGCGAGGTGAACCTGAAATTCCTGATCGTCGGGGCGTACGGCGTGGGCAAAACCTCAATTATGCACCGTTACGTGAATCACACATTCCACCACACCTACCGCAGCACGATCGGAATCGATTTCCATCGGAAGACCCTCGTCTGGAACCCCAACTGCCTCGTCAACTTGCAGCTCTGGGACGTCGCCGGCAACGAGAAATTTCGCTGCATGACCACGGCCTACTACAGGAACGCTCACGGAGTGGCGATAGTGATCGACGTGAGCAGGCCGGGCACCCTCGCGAACGCTCAGGATTGGCTCGACGAGATCAGGTCCCGCATCAACAGCCCGGATAGCACGAAATTTCCCGTCGTGCTGATGGCAAACAAAGGCGACTTGGAGCCCGCGCTTGTGTCCAACGAAGCCATTGTCAAGTTCTGCGAGGCCAACGACGTCCACGCTTGGTGCACCACCTCGGCCCTCCTCAATCGAAACATCGAGCATGCTTTTGATTATCTCATAGACCAGTCTCTGAGCTTCCACGTCGTCCTGGGGGACGAACCAATCGGAATCGAGAACTCAATTAGGCTCGGCGCAAACAAACCAAAACGAAAGATCACTTGCTGCGGTATCTGAGAGGGATACAAAAGAACAACGAAGAAGAAAAAAAAAGAAACAAAATAAAAAGTCAATAACAGTTGAATAGTAATAAGAAAAACCGAAAATGTCTGGACCACTCGAGGAGTTAATTATTTGGATTCATTAGAGAACAGAGAGTAGATGTCAGGATGTGTCTGTGAAGATTTCTCTTTCTCTCTGTCTCTCTGTATCTCCAACTCATTCTTCTCTGAAAAGTGTCTGCGAGCTGTCCGGTCGTGAGACAAACTTTTCCTGTAAATAGCTAATGTGAGTTGTATAATTTTATGTCAATTATTGTTAATTGACGCACGTCTTGTAACGTTGTAATTAAAATATTAATGTTGCGTGAAAATTAATGTCAGGTTGATTGTTGGACAGGCCAATAAATGACATTTGTTTTCAATGCGTTTGAGTCTTATTCCTTGCCTGAATTAAATTTTGTGTTGAATATTAAACGTGAATTCAACCGATCGTTTGCTCCCTAATATTATTCTTAATAAGAAATGTTTTCTGAAACGTAACGTGTCAACCTTGTCTTAAAACCCTTAACACTTTGAGCCTCGCTAAGAAAATTATGCACAAAAGTTTATTATTCATGGTGAAACGGAATGAATGAAAGCCGACTTGACGTCCGATGGATTTGAGCCACGGAGTATAATATCAACGTTAGGATGCGTTGCACTTTTAAAACTGACATTCAATTTGGGAACACGGATCTGGTATTGTAAATTTGTTCGACTGTGACGTCATTGATGTGCACCGACCGTTATGTGGTTTGTTCATTCGTGACGGCAGTGCACAGATGCGCACAGCAAATAGGATCTTATGCAAATGTCTCTGTTTGCAAAAAAATTGACGAAGCCTCATCTATATCTCTCTCCCAAACTTCGTTTGCAATTTTCATGACGGGTCTTACCCGTTAAATTATTTCACATCGAATTTAATTAGGATTTAAAGGATTCAATGCGAGAGTATAAACCTGCCCGGAAATTTACATTTGTAGGTGCATTTTCCAATATCCTTGTTATTGTTCCAGTTTGAAGGAAAAAAAATTTTTACACCGCGCCATCCACTTATTTGTTATTCATACTCGGTAATTTGAAATTGAAATTGTGGAGAGTAATTTGACGGACGAATTCTGAATTACAAATTATCAAAGTTCTACTCTTCCACAAAATGGATGGAGACTAGTTACAACAGAAATGAGAGTCGTGCGTGAACCAAAAACAAAATACGAAAACCTCATTCTCAGTCCTTGATTGAAACCCGACTCGAGAGACTTTGTACCGTATCAAAAATTGCGATCAACCGTGGCATTTTCAAATCAACCAATTTGTGGATGAATATATATTTAGGTCAGATCTCTAAATCCTCGGTTGTAATACGTGTGAACGAAAATCAAAGTGGCGTAACATTCTCTTTATTAGAGCATTCAGTACCGATGATGGTAATTGGTCACTCCGGCCACGTACACCCAAGCGTGCTGTTGTAGTGCGTGTGACTTTTACGCCGCTCGGCGCGTCAGCCGGGAGCCCGGAGCACAACGTATAACTTTCCAGAGCTTTCGAGTTTCTTCAGTTTGGAAATTCAATTTTAAACGGATGAAAATTCGGGTTCAACAGGAATACACAAAAAAATGTTATGTTTTCGTGTGTCTGCTTTAGTTTTCATCCTTTCTCTGAACTCCCTCACTCTCAGAGGTCAGGATTGCTCTTTTTCAATCTCGATTCGTGCGGCGCCAAAAGAACCGCGGTACGTTTTTCCAGCGCGCGCGAATTCACAGCAACCGTCGACGTTTCAAAGAACCTCGTCGAACCGAGTGCTGAAACGCGGTCAACGCGTTTCAAGGAAACACACGCGTTGCCTTTGTCTCTGCTCCATCGACGACCGGAGCGATCCAGAAAGTGCTTCTAATTAATTACATAAGTTTCAAGCGAGCGGTAGAGAACACTTTCAAACGGAGTACACCCGCCCATTTTTGAATTAAAAATTTTACCCGACGCATCAGCATCCCCTCCCACGGGAACAATATATCAAAATGAATTTCACATCTTGACAAATCGTGGCGCACAATCTAATACACGCACACACACCCTCGGTCTTTTTCTTCTTCCACTCTTGTTTTTTGCCCTTTTCATTTTCCCGCGCGACTTTTGTGTATTTTTCCTTGCCGCCTGTCGCCCTGCCCTCTCTCATCTTGTCTTTTTGTTTTTTTGGCCTCTGCATTAAATTTCTCCCTCCCCCCCCCCCCCGTACATATAATAACTCGAAATACTAACACGCACTCTACGAAAAATGCAATTCTCGCGAGGACTTCACTTTCGGGAATTATTATCTGCGACACGCTTATCGTTTACGCCCGTTGTTTTGCATGCATAAAATGCGAGGAATTTTGCTCGGCCTTCTCTCAGGAGGATGCGCGCTGACGCCATTTTCATTAAGCTTGAATTGAATGCCCAGAGCGGTGCAGCATATCACCGAAAAATGTTCATCCCTCGGAATTGGCAGACGATAAAAATGTATGTAAAGATGGGTCACTTTTTTTGTTTCAGCATCCGATTGGTTGGTCCCCTTGCCTTTGTATTTTTGAAATCGTCAGCGGACGACTGGGCATTTAATCCAATCCTAACTGGCGTGACTCAGATTCTTGATAATCTTGTGCGCACTTGATTGTCGCTTAATTTTCGACGGAGGTGTTGGATTCGTCTGAGCGAGTAAGTTGAAAAAGGATCGCGATGGTTGGACGTAATTAGCGTGGGTGCCCTCTTTATTCGCGTCTAAACGACGGCATCCTGATTATATTGGACCATTTACGGGTCAGCAATTAAGCAATTGTCCGCGGTTTCAATATCAGCGACAGACTTGCGGGCGTAAACGCCCGGATTTTTCTCTCTCGTCCCTCTTTACACATTTCCTCTCTCCTCGTTTTCATTGTTCCTTGAAATTTGCATTGCCATCCCGTTGAACTTCACACCTACGAGAGTCATTGCAAAGATATACTCGGGGCCGTTAAACCTATAATAACAATAACAATTATAATGATCGGTTTCAAACGTTTTCCGTTTTGTTAACGTTTTTATTGCCGTCAACTTAAGTCAGTACGACGACTCATTTTCTTCGTAATTTTATGTTAATGATGTATGCACAACATTATAAAAATTTTTAATTAAAACAATAATTCTTTTCATTCAACTTAATTTAAATATTTAATATGAAACAAACGTTTCCTATTTTTTAAACCTCTCAATATTCTCTCATAATATCATTATATGTACGATTTCGCTCGCACAAATAAGGCGGAAATTTTATTTGAAATGAATATTGTGCGCTGAAAAAAAAACGTTTAGAACTGTTAATTGCAAATTTTTGTTAGTAAAATTTGTAAAACTGTAATATTAATGTATGATTGGGTTATTCATTAAAATTGTATCATCGTTAAGTCGGGTCGTATATTATTTACAAAAACAGAGCCCTTATTTGCATCCCGTGACAGAAAACGGAAAATCATGACATAATTATTAATCAGCATAATAAGTTTAATCTCGAGCTTTAATTCTACATTTATTATTAATTAAGGAAAATGTATTCGGATTGTGCGACGACATCATGATGATGAATTGCGCCAACTTCTCCAGCCGATTTTATTATTAATTAAAAAGCTTTCTCGCTTTTATCCTCCCAAAGTTGTTCTCATTTGGTGTGTCTTTATTCCATAGTTTCTTGGTACAAAGACTTAAGACGGAAAAAATCTGAATGTAGAAAATTTTTAATTTTCTTAAGTACATTCCCGAGAAATTATTGCAGTATAAATAAGATTAAATTTTATTGGTCCTTGTTACAAAAAAGAAATAATAAAAGAAAGAAGAATTTATTTCCTGTCGAGTTTTAGTCAAAGTCACGCCCGCGTTAACTAAAAGGACGTGTAGGTCTGTCGTAGGGGTTTCGCCAGTCAAAAGTCAGGGATCGTCGCGACGCTTGTTGAAATCTTCGTGAAGTCAACCGCGAACAGAACTTGTGACAGTTGCCTTTCCAGCTAACGGGCTGAGTTTATCGCGTAACTGCCTTCGGGGCTCACCCTCCGGATTAATTTCCGGTCAAGTCTGCGCAATAGTGTTAAATCGCACAGTTTGGAAAGATACGGTTTATCAACTTTCCAGTCATTTTCAACCATTTTTTTATATCCTCTCCATTTTTGTTTTTCACATTTTCATTTCTCTTTCATGTCTCCATTTCAACTCCAACAATAGAAAGTTTTTATCCAAATAATAACAATTTTATGTTCATCATAATGGGCTCACAAAAGACGCCCACAAAATTCTAATCAACATTAAAGATTAACGTAGTCGCTATCGTAGTTTGTTATACGAGTAATAAACTTTTTGTTGGTGCAAGTTTCCAATATAACGCGCAGAGTATAAGTATTTACGAAAGTTTGAATAACTTCAACCCTCTCATTCTTTTTACCACCTTACTATAAACTTTCTCAACGAAAAAAAAAAACCATCGATCACATTTTGGAACCGAAAAATATCGATCAGGGTGCAACAGACAAAAACTTATAAAATTTTTTAACAAAAAAATGTTCCCACGATTCGCACAAACACTTTTATCATTTCCGCAAGATTACTCTCGTTAGTGTAGTAAAGTTTGAAAAAATTTCATCAATGACTTTTTTTCGCCGGTTTTTTTTTTCTTCACCTGCACGTCGAACAGAACTCTAAACGGTAACTTCCTGTTTCCCACATGCTTGGCAAGATCTGTACCTGTGATCTCGAAGATGGGCAATTACGTGAAACCTGAGAGTATCGAAAAACACGTTTGCTGTCATATACCTCGGCAAGGTCTCATCTTCGGCAAATCAAAATCATTATTACTTTTCACCTCTTGCCTATTAAATGATACTTTGTACCTTCTATTATCCCCATGCAACCAGCTTTACAAGCTCGAATGATTAAACTTATTATAAAAAATTCAATTTTCTTTTCGTTTATTTTTTTATTTTTTTTTAAATCGTTAGGTGTGCAAAACATTCTAGATCAATTAACCTCTGAAGGATGATCGCGGAAACTTTCATGGTCTCATTAGTAAGTCGTATTATTATTAACCGATGTTTATCTGACGAATACGGATATAGGTAGAGAACAGCCATGCATTATTAAAAAAATGGAGGTTATGACTCGACGTCGAACGTGTGTTTAACACAGGTAACGGATTTACGATGGGAGTTTGAGCTGGCGTATACAAACGTAAACGTGTGAATTTGTATAACAGTATAATATCAAGTTCTCATGTATACGCAGTTGTGTTTTGCGATATCTAACGGAATGCGGGACTTTTTTTTCTGACTCGATGAAACGTCAAAACAATTACACCACAGTGGAACGTATGAATTTTGAGGTCAAGCAGAGAGTTGGTTGTTTAATTAGAAATTACACGTAGGTATGATTTTATCACCATCAAATGGAATTCAAAAGAACAGAAAAAAGGAAATGAAACATCAATTCACATTCCAACCTTTTTTATTTAATTTGGTTTGGTTTGGTTTAATTTAATTTAATTTAATTTAATTCAATTGTATTTTATTTTATTCTGTTACTTTTATTAATCCATTTATATTTCAGTTTCAACATTTTTCACTAACAAGAATTGTTTGCCGGCAATCGTTTACAAAAAGCATCAGATATCCTAAACACTCGAAACATCATTCCCAAAAACTCTGATTTATAGAATAAAACTTTGTTTTTTATATTCATACCAAAACATTTTGCGAGTTTCATTTTTCACTTGTATAAGTGGAATATAAAAACAGTAAATAACAATGTTTAATTCAAAGACTGTTTAAAACAAAAAAAAAATCAAATAAGTAATCGCATTAATGTTGGAATAAGTTTTCAACACGGTGTTATATAATTCATATAATTCGCAGCGTTTCGTTCCCCGTCCCCCGTTGACGTCTCTGACTTCCGATTATAACTTGTTCCATAGCCCCCAAAACTCATTCATGAAAATTATATCTCAACTCGAAATCCCGATCAAATGTTCCTTTAGAAAGCCTACTCGTCAATGCCAGCGAATCTGTATGATTCAAAGGAGGTCAAACACACCGACTGAGACATTCGTTATACCTAATTGAATTAGCTTCTGCGTGCTCCCTTTAGCGAATATATAAACCAAGAGCGAACAAATTCGCCGGTCTATTCCATCTTAGTTCCATCTTGACGAAGACGCGCGCGCCGTCTTGAAACAAACGTCGATCATCCGGCGGCACATTATCTGGGTCACATTCAATTCACGCGATCATGCTCAACCCACTTTTCGTGAAAACTCGTCGACGCAAGATTGAAACTCCCAAACTCCGTCTGTATGGTTAGCAATCAAGGGGGACGAAGATCGAGATTAACATCGCACCGGGCGGGGGACACCTTTTTCAACGGAAACTCTGGCCCTTCTTTTAACATCTTACTTAATCTCGTTTTCTCTCCAAGTCTTAATCTAATATTTCGCCTAACATCTTAACCTGCTTACACTCCGGCTGGCAGCAAAACACACGCGGCGTAACTGTTATCCGAGCGTGCAGTTACACCGACAAGAAGCGCAACAACCTGTTTTGACTATAACTGTACTTGTCATATCCATTGCAAAATCATTTTCTGCTCATTAGCGTGGCATCTCGCGCACGCACTCGTAAAGAGAGAGGGAGAGGGAGAGAGAGATAGAGATACATGCTCGTTTTACTTTGAAAGTCTCGGATGCCGAAAAAAAAAATTGTGGCACCAAGTATGAATAAGGTAATTGAGCCGCAGGGAAATGAGTGCACCGGTGTGTGGATGCAAGTGCAAGTGCACATATGTGGAAGCGATGAGTTTGACATGCACGAATAAATTTAGCGGCAAAAGTGTGTCGGTCATTTTCATTTAGATTTGTTGTTTGCAACAGACTATTCTTAAAAATTTTTGCAAGACACGCCCTGGTGGTAAACTGCCAGACTGTATGGCACAAAACAGTATAGTTGTCTGGCCATATAACAGCCCTAAAATTTCTTTGTATCTAATTATAACATTTTTATGTATTGCCCTATTTGTTGTCAACTAGAAAACCAAAAGAGACCAATTTTATCAAAGAAATTTAAAATTATTATTACTTTAATAATACTGTCTAAACCAAATATTTGACTAATAAGCATCTTAGAACATTATATACTCAATTGACCAGTGCTTGTTCTATAAAAAATCGTTCGTTTTGGTGTTTTTTTTATATCGAATGTCAGTGATACCGGTTCGCGTAACTGTTATACAATATTCTTTCAAGAAATTCTATTGATAGACTTCCAGCTTTGATAATTACTGTTTACCTGTCCGTAATCTGACCTTGCATCGCGGAAATCGGATTTTTCATTGAAACATTTCTATGTAATTAAATTCGCCGCATTGCGAGAGATTGTTTGTATTTCGCTGGCGGAATGCAATTTGTTCTGGGTAATTCTTCGGTGCGTTAGTCAGTCAATTTATTTCCGATGTGATACGTTATGTGAAAATCATCTCGAATTAGATTCGTTGTTATGTAACAAAAAGAATGTGAGAACAAAAAAAAAAGAAAAAATGAAATACAAAGGCAAAAAAGAAATCAGAAAATGAAAGAACAATGTTGTTAGAACAAAAATTCGAGAGGTAGTTAATTAGTCGATCATACTCTGCCAAAACTTATTTGACAGATGTTGTTCTCCAAGTGTATATACAGAAATTAAACCAGCGGTTAAACACCGACCACCGAAACTGCTTGCATCAGATAAGGACGGGGCGCAAACAGTTGGTCGGATGCGATCCAACTCGATGGTTTAACTCGATAATCAGGTTCGGTTCTTTTCATAGATCAGTAAAAAGGATTAGGACAAACACCAAATTCAGCTGAAAAAAAAAGGAAGCAAGAAAAGAAAGATTGAAAAAGTCAAGAGCAAAGTATTGGCCCCCGACGATTAACCGATGCGATTGCGAGCAAACTAATTTCGCGCTCGCTGATTGTCTAAAAAAAATAACTCTTTTTAAATGGCTCTATCCGATTTCCGCCCGGAGTTTTTCCACCCGTGGTTTTTTCCCGGATGGAAAAAAAGCACTAGATTCAATAGTTGAATCGATTTTCATTAGTTCAACAAGGGCCTCTTTTTTTGGGAAATGGCATCCATCATAAATTCATTTGCGCGAACTAGAATTAGCTGCTGGAGAGTCAGCGACGACGAAACATAATTGCGGTTGGAATGTCCATAAAGTGGCACTCGCACGCATCAGCTTTGTCAGCGCGTGTTATGTTACTTACTCCTAAGTAATTTTCCGACTGAAAAATTACGGTTCAATTTCAGTGGCATGTTCAAGTGAATGCATGTTTTTGGCATCCAGCAGGCCTGCCTACTGTGACTGCAGGTATTTTGATGAATTGAAAAAAAAGCAAATAAACAAACATAAAAAAAAGGAATAAAATGTACTTCCGGTTGGAGTTTGAAAAGGAACGAGATGGCAAGTGCGCTACGAATGTCACGAGACAGCGCCAAACAAAACAACTGAACCTAATGACAAAACTGTCTCTCACAATGCTTTTAATACAAAACTCGTGCAAACACATTTTTTTCAGTTATTCAAGCTTATGTCACTGGTAACCGCCTGTCAGTTGATTTAATTGAAAAGTGTGTAATTTGCAAAAATAATTTTAAAAGTTCCCAAATCATTTATGGTTTAATTTGTTGCTTGAGAATATTTTCACGTTCCAATGCATCGGACCAAAAAAAAGGAACGCTGAAAGTTGTGTCTGTGTGCACCACGTGGTTTTTGAATGGGAGGATCATGAAAATTCCTGGACGTTGCCACATCGCTCAAGGAAAATTGTGAATTGGATTGTATTTATAAGATGGTTTAGATGAAAGACTCACCGGAACGTCCACCAGATGTTGAAGCACATAGTGTTGAGCCAGAAGAATGCCGCCAAGAAGAAGAAGTGCGCCAGGATAGCTGTAACAAAAAAAAGAGAAACAATGCGTTTCACATCAGAAAGCTCTTGCGCGCTAATACAATTTACAACGACATTTTTATCTCATTGCACGGGATAACTCAATTTTTACGATTCGCTATGCTATCGTAAAACGTTCTCCGAAGGGGGGAAGAAAAAGTTTAAGTGTTATCATAAAACATCGTTATACCAAGCATGACATTTCTCCCCAACTCAAACATGCCACTTATTTGATCGCCGGATAATATTGCATGAAACTATGATGTTAAATTTCATCAAAAATATAAATTTCCAAAAAGTTTTCTTTGTTTGTCAAGGAGCAAACTTTCCTCCTGACAATTGTCTTGATGGTCTAATTTTTTACTTTTTTTTGCTCGTCCATGTTATCTTTCGCTCGTCGTCCAAAATCTCTGCCAACATTTACCAAAAACTTTGCATCTTCGATTAAGATGCTGTCAAACTTGTTTGACAGATAACTCTCGCGTATTTGCATGCACCATTTATCAATTTCTCGCTTGCATTTTGTAACATAGTTGAGCGGGCGGTGCGCATGCCTCTGATAAAAATTTGTTTGGTAACAACAGCCGAGGACGCGCGCGTTTTACGCATTTTCGCGTGGAAAAACATCTCTCAAGTCAAAAACACGCGGACAAATAATAATAATAAGAGAAGCGTAAATCTGAGTGTAACGAGAATAAACCATGACGAATAAGTGTAAGGAGTAAAGGGAGGAAAAACGTATATGCTCGCACGAAAAGTGAAACGAGTTGCATAATGGCTTAACGCACCAGCGGCCGTCGTTTCACAAAGTCTTGGCGCTCAGCCAGTCGCCATCAGACTTTTTATTCCTACGTTCATGTCCTTCAGCGATGCACCAAATCGATTGCACCAGAAGCCACGCGCTATGAACGATAAAAACCGTAATATCGATGATTATCAGTCCCCCCCCCCTATCAGTGATTTTTCATTTCCGTTTCTCCACGATGATTACACTATCCCTCCGCCCTCTCTTTTTTTCAACACAAAAACGACCTCAACCCTCGAGTTCAATTTTGACATTTTTATTTCAACTTCATCTTTTATACAAATTTCATGAACAGTATTTTGAACAAATAAACTTGCGATAATCATATTTCTGAAACTGAAGTTTGATCAAAACCTGAAATGGTTTAATATTGTGATTCCTACTTTGAAATTGAATGATTGATAGGTAGAAGATGAATCTTGATCTATGCCGCTGTAAATCAATAAATATTTTGAGATGTAACCACCCAAGCACCAGCTGAAAATTACTAATGTCTAATTTTGGAGGATCGATTGGCTCGAGTTGGTTGGAAATCGAATCTTTCAATCAAGACCAAGATTTTAATCAAGAGAAGCACATAGCACACTAATTGCTAATCGAAATCATTGGTGCTTGGCGTTGTATCGATTATCTGTTGTCGTGTGGCGCCGGTCTCTCTGTCGGACGCGTGCAAGCAAACGTGCAACGGACGCGTGAATGCAAGTTACCGGACATATTTCTGCGACGGTCCTTGTCCTCCCGTTGGGCTGATCGTAATCGGCCGTCCTTGTCTCGCACTGCTCTGCATTCGCTTGTGCCAGTCGAGCAAACGGAGAGCGCGCGCCTACGAAAATTCGTGCGAGAACTAATGAAGCATTAATAAATAAATAATTAACAAGCCGTACGGTGGGATTGCCTCTGCTGAAATCTATCGCTTTTGTTGCAACTTGCAAAATGCTTTCAAAGTCACTCCGCTCCGGACTGACGCGAGCCAACTCTTATCAGTCTGATTGACATCGGGATGAAAACCGAGATGAAAACTTTTATTTTGTTTTGGACATTTAGTTTTTTCCATCAACTAACGGGGCCGCGACTATTTTCTGGAATTCGAAACAAACATGTTTGTTTGAACATTTTCTCCGAAGGAACCAGTGCTAACAATAGATGTTAGCAAAATTCGCTTGAAAGCATCAATCAATGGTACCAAAAATGTCACATGTGAAACATGCGGGGAACGGCTTTTTCGTAAGTGTGGGACGCGCACGTGACGCACACCTTTGTCGCCAAATTACCCGCAGTTGTTCGGGATAAAAAGATTCCAGGCACATGGCCTGACGACACTGATTTGGCAGCTGTCGAACACGTCTCGCCTCGCTAATACAGCTGCCAGGATGATTTTACTTAACAATATAAATCAAACATCCAAAAAAGTGTGCAACCTCAGCATCCAAGACACCCCTCAAGGTTATATTCAAAAATTGCGAACCCTCGCGTATTCAAAGTAAAAAATTCATATATGGCTCCATATATGTAACATGAGTGGTTGTTCCTTGTTGAAGATAGGCTTATGAGTCATATCTGTATATATATGGTAAAGCATAAATATGCTGCTGCTGTGAGCCATAATCTAATTGATTGTTATCATTTCGTAAATAAAAAGCAGCGCGGACAATTGAATTACAACGAGTATGAAAACGCCGGTGGAATAATTCAAAATGATGATCGATATAATTGCCCGCCACATCTCTCACTCACGTTTCTCCTCTCTGTTCTTTGCTTTCTTTCGATTTTGAGTGGAATCACTGTTACGTGCGGTGAAAAATAAAATTTCGGCCGGGGTGCGCTATGACAATAAAATCCCACCGAAAATTCAATTACGATCAAGTTTTTATATTTGAACTATAACTCGTTTTCCACGGGCTGGTGCGAGATGCAAGAAATATAATCGTTCCGCTTGACGTCACTCGGACTGATTTTACACGGTTCGTTCTTTTCGTCGTATCTCAACTGTAAATGTTAATTAACGGTTAAACAAACACACTTTTTTTTCAGCCGACAAACTGTTCTATTAAAAGCATTATTCTAGTAGAAAATTACTCGCTCACTTTTGTGCCTTCCTTTTTTTTTCTTTGCCCCTCCTATCTCGGTACTCTGTGTTCTTGTTTAGAAACTCGAATTGAGTATTTACTGAACCGAAAACATTATTTTGTGAAGAGTGTCCATACAATACCCTCGCGGACTCGGCCTGACTTGAATTTTTAGACAGTGACTTCTATATCAGTTCAAGATTCAATTTCGTCCGGATGTTTACTCTGTTCTGTTGAGTCATTTTTTTTTCCTCTTCTTCTTTTTCTGAATATAGATTGGACATTTTTCTGCCCAAAATGATCATGAAACATTGTGATATTGTGGCCCCAATGGTCAATCCACCAAAGTTTAGTGACTAAAATCGAACCCCCAATTTAATCGGATGATTTATCACGTTATGGTGTAACGTTAAACACGGAATCCAGGTGTTCGTTACACGTGTTCGAAGCTCGATAACATTTTCCTTAACAAGACAAAGCGATTGTTACGGTATTTTTTTTTGTTTTGTTTTTTTTTTCTTTTTGATGATAGAAGATTATCAAAAAGAAGCCTCACAAAAGAAAATTAAAAAGTGAATCAGCCTTCTTGAATGCGAGAAGCGTAGAAAAATTACTAAGAAAGATAGAAGTTAATTTAGTAGATTGCTAGCGTCGATTTCAAAGCGGCTTTTGCTTATGCTTCATGCCCCACTTATCAAGAACCGGCCACCTTCTTTTACCTTTTGCTCGGACTTTTATTGCATGTCCCAGTTACTCTCTGAACTGATAATGCGTTGGTAGCGCGCGGATTTGAAAACTATCGCGCTGACTCTTTAAAGCGAATACCCGTTCGACCGTATCTAGCCGTGAAATCGTTGAAAAAAAAACCGCCAAAGTGCCAAGGCATGTCCTGCGGAACGCACGAACCGACACTTAACTGTACTTCTGTGGGAAACATGCTCCGATTCGTTGTATTTGACTGTTGCTAAACTTAATTCCAGAACTGGCGTGGATTACAGAAAATTTGAATTCAATTAGCGAGAGTTTTCCTTTGTAGTTCTTCTTTTCAACTGATACCAAAAAAATATAAATTAACGAATTAAAATTAAAATTAATCAAATTACTCAAATGCGATGTAACTAAAAGGCTGAGTGTGCATTGCAACAATTCTTTTTTTGTTTTTCAAAGCAAACATTCACATTTACTGAGAAACTTACTTCATTGAAAAAAACTTCCTGAGAACTGTTTAATAAACAAACATCGCGTTGCAAAATCGTTGCTAATTTATTATAAAACACACCTATGTGTCTCGCAGTACCGTATTATTATTCATTCGAGTACACTTGTAACTACGTTCTTGACAACAAATTCCTTTTCTATTCCATAACTCTTCTCTTTTTTTTTTCTTATGTAATAAAACATTTCAAAGTTGACTTAGAATTACCATTTTAATGGATAAACTGAAAAAATTAATACAAAATAAAAAAAAAATATGATATCACAGTATAAAAACTTGAATATTCTAATGGACATAAAAATTTGTAAGAAATACTTGACTTTTTTTGTAATTAATGTTCCGTTCTTTTGGTATAATATTTTCAACCTCTTTTTCATACGCCCGGGATACGGGTCATTGGTGCTTTTCAATTACAGCCACTACAGCAGGTACTTGGGGGCAGCGATTAAGATCATTCAGTTTTATAATTATTGTAATTGCAACATCAAACGTGAACGGCTACATTTTATACAAGGGCGCGCGTAACAAAAGGAATCGAGGAATAAAAAATTGTTGGTGTTTTTGTCGGAGAGTTTCAGGGTAGGCTTTATGAAAACGAATCCGACAATGCAACATGCACGAAAACAATCCTGCACAATGTCGCACCTCGAGGCGTTTGCGCGCGTGATGCCCATATGGCATGCAAACTATTTCCCTTTTACGCACCTGGCACACATGTGCACGCGAGATCAACATAAAGTACAAAATATTTGGCAGGGATGTGAAAAAAAAATCCAAATAATTTGCAAACTATTAACAAAAATAAAACTCTTTTTTTTTCAAGAGCTTTTATGTTTGTTTGGCTGGTCTTTTTTCTTTTGATTACAATTATACATTTGCCAAAATTTGGCTAACTTTTGAAGCTGTAAAATATTTTCAACTGTGAAATGATTTTTTGAGTGTTGATCTTGGTCGATGAACAAATTAGAAACTATGGTCTTTTCATTTCAAGACAGAATATAACGGAAATTTTAACCAGATATCGCATGAAATTATATTGCACACTCATGAGGTAGATAGGAGGCGAAACAATGATCGTTCGTAGGAAATGACAGCGACTGTAAATATTACACTACTATATGGGCTTCCACTTCCTCCACCAAAATGTATTGGCATGCACTTCGGACAGATCTACCGTTTTGTATGCCAACACGCAGCGATAAAACCGGGGTCTGCCTGCAAAGCGGCGCCATCGTCGAACTGACGTATCCATTTGTTTGTTACGCCCCCACCCCCTTCAGTTCATCTATATTTTTTCATTCAAACATGTGAGGGATGGATATATAAATTTGGACCATTTGATGTGTTCTGATGATGTGCAACTACTTTAGCTCTCACTCGTCATTCTTTTAAAAAATTGAAAAAATATTTTTTCTGAATTTACAATACAACAATCATATTTCATGTTTCAAATACAAATTTGTCGATAGAAACATTACAATTATTTTAATAAATTCATGAATTTATGAATTTGAATTCGAATTGCCTTAAGGAGTAAAATATTAAATCCATATATTTTACTGTTAAATTGAAGAATGTTGTTTTCTCCAAAATTGGTAACTGAATATTTCTCAAATCGTATACATAAAAATTTCAAAATTTGCTTGTACCATATTTTGTGTCCATAAAATTCGTATGAAAAACTGAGTTCATGCCTTAACTTTCTTAAATATGTGTCATTCTAACGTTCGTTTCTTCGTTGGAGTCTTGTTGGTTCAAACGCAAAGATTAATAGTCGACAGCGTTTTTTCCTTCACTTCCCACAAGTTTATTCAATTTTATTTGCCACCAAGGTCTAACAGAAGTGATAAGCATAAATATGAATGGAAATTGAAGCACAAAACTCGACTGTTTGGTCGACTAGGCGCGCGCGTGTCCAAGTGTTTGTGCCACAGAATGATGAATATCTTCATTCTTGATGGAAAAAATAATGCTCGATTAGCATATGAATCTATAATTTTAATGGGGACAGATTTTTTGTCGCGGGGTTGGACGTGTAGAACAGGTGTCAACACCGACTGAAAAATCGTTCGCATATTTGCATTCGGATTGCTGAATGGAATTTATTCGAGCAATTCATCCTCATCCAAATTTTTGTTTTCACCCACATAATCAAGATTGCAAAAAAAAATTAATAAATAAATAAAAGCAAATTAAAAAATACCAATCGCAATTTTCTGCTCGCATATTTCTATTCGATTAAAGTTCCGAGCATCTGATTCTCAGAAATTATTATTAATAACACAGCCCTCGGATAATGTAAACATCTTGACGTAAAGCCTTCATTCACCGTAGGACATAAGAAAGTTGATTCACATGCAACGAAAGAATCGTATGGAAGAATGTAGCTGAGTTAATGAAGTGTGGCGAGCGCGAGCATCGTCATACGTTCGTGTCCCCGCAGCTGTCGCTAAGTTGTTAGATCGATTAGGCGCCTTGTCGTACACAAACATTTGCAGTAGACTGAAAACGATGCGCACATATTCATATACGATTTAACGCGATTCAGAGAAACTGGAATAAAGTAGGTGGCGTTACGGATAAACCTTGGAAAGTTGCGTTTGCTACGCATGATACTTTTATGTTCCTATTCGCTTGTCCTTTATTTTTTATTTCTTGATTTCTTTTGAAATGTCGATCCAAAACAAATTTATTGAAAACAATTTGATTGATTTGCCAGGAGAGATGGCTGATCTGTCTGACACTCAACCAAAAATGTTGACGCTTGATTTAGTGTCAATCAAGTTCAATAACTAGCACTTAATAACCGGCTACTGGTTAAAAGGAGCTCGGCATCGATGATGAACTTGAAGTTGTTATCTTAGATCGGTTTTGATATTCATCTGTAAACGCGCCTTCATATTGTTTAAAGGAAACATTGGCCCTGAAAAATAAAAGTCTTTTTACTCCTTATTTGAACGGGGAATCTAGGTTGAGCCGCGCCGTTTCGTTCCACTTTCTCTTTTCTTAGCAACATTTCACGTTTCGTGTTTAAACTCGCTGTTTATTCTGGTCAACACTTTTTTTTCTTCCAAACTGAGAATTACGTCAGCAATGAATCAAATTCAACACTCTTTAATTATTCGAAAATCTGAGCTATAAACGAATTCAAGAATCGAGAGGAGAATTGCGAGAATAAAAATCATGAACAATTTAATCGATTGTCATAAACCTCAAAGCGAGGTAAAATAAGTTTTTGTGCTGAAATGTAAAGTGATATTGAAACAAAAAGCATTGATGGGAAACATAAAATAAAAAAAAGAAAGATTCTGTTCTGTTTGTCTGTTTCAATGTAGGAATGAAATGAATAATGGAAAAAAAGTGCAGAAGCAAAAGAAGCCATAAAGTACTTATATGGACGTGTCGATCCAGTAACGGATCGTGAATTAAAAGGAAATGCGTAATTGAGCTGATATGAACACGGTGTTATCGTCGTTCGATGAATGCTTCAAAATGCGTGAAACAAATTGGATTTTCAGCGAAGCTTTTACTGCGATTGCACATTTTTTAATGCCGAACATTCTCAATTTCAGATTGGCGCGCGCACTAAAATGTGTGCATCAATATCAAGTTCGCAAAAATTCGTCCTCCTCGGACTTTTCGAATTGAACGTTCATTTTTAGGAATGTAAACGATAATGGTAATGAAATTTCGGAATGAAATAAAACCATCATCAATTTATAATGACTTAAAATTATTTTCACTCTCGCTGGCAATCATTTTTCGACTTGTCCAAGAAAAAAATAAACAAAAAAGTTTAGAAAGTGATCTCGAGGGTCATTTAAAAATCGAAACTCGAGAGACTATCGTGATAAATTATGGTCATTTTTCGTTTGGACAAAAATGCGAATAAGTAATAAGAGTAGCGCAAGAGTGCGTAAGGCACGATTTAATCAATTGCGATAGAAAGCGACAGCAGGGTCCCTGCAAGGAGCGCAGAAATCGTTCGAGTAATTACGCCGCTTGGTTTATAAATCCCTCGTCATCAAATAACGTTGATCCGAACCGGATAATGCAAAGCCGGAGAGAAGCGCAAGCTTTGCAAACACGGATTTTACACATAATGTAACATGGACGCGTAAGCTGTGATTTTCACTGATAATTTTCAACGAGGAATCTACAAACCGTAAGTTCAAACCATATTTCATCTTTCATTATTACTGTTTACATTAGTGTACATTCAACATTTATGAGATTTTAGTGACCGCGATGAACCATCTTTAATAAAAAAAACAAACTGAATAATAAAATTTTTTCCAATAAAGAAATAACACGAAAAAAAGGTCATACTCAATCTGATATCGGATTTTTTAAAATTTAATATGAAGTGAAAGGAATGAAACGTTGCCATTTTTATGCTTTTGTGATTTTTCGAGTTTTTGGCTCTACATTTTACTATGAACTATAAAGATATAGTAAAATGTGACTCATACGAAGAAAATTCAGAATTCATTTCTCGTCGTATAAAAAATGATAAAAAAAATAAAAAAGAACAAGATAAGAAAGATGCAGGTTCATAATGTGTCATGCATCGGATACCGTATTACAATTTTTATTAGCGCATCATTGATCTTTAATTGCGAGTGCATTTCACTTGCATTTTAATGAGGTACTTACCGATTGCCTTGCATTCAACGCCGTGGATCGAGTTGCCAGCGAGCTGTATGATGGCCATGAGCAGGCTTCCAAGCATGAGACATGCGACATGATGTGTTTGACAGCGCCAGTGGAGAACGTGATGGGACGCTGGTAGAAGCCAGCCCGCCGCCAAGGTGGCTGCCAGGAATATCGCGCTGATTATGAAGCCGACAGGATACAGAGTGAACCTTATGTCCGTGTCCCGTACTGGAGATCTGCAAAACAAAGACGTGACTATGAATAATGCACGTTGTACACAAAACGTGTACTCGAAAAAAAAAAGAAAAAATTGTGTACGCGCCTTCAAGGGAGATACATCATTTGTAACTTCGCGTTTACTTCAACCGCAATTTATTACCTCGAACATTTAATTCAAAATTACGTTTAAGCCCCCCTCAGATTACAATTGCCATTCGAATTACACTAATGATGGAGAATGATAAGAGCGCTTGAAATTTAAAAAGAAAAAGAAACTCGTAACAGTTTTGTCGATTAGAAAAGATGTGACATTTAATTGGAAATCTTATCTAGTAATAAGGTACCGCACACGGTTTAACAAGTACGAAATGAATAACTAATCATTGATTTGAATATCTCATACCCTCATCGGTGAATAACAAATCTTAATTTTAAAAGTATTCAAATTAAGATCGTTAGATGGAGGAATTATGATGCTTGTTCTCTAAGAACATTGGCCGAATAATGAGGTAATGATGGAAAAATGATGAAAGTTGGTGATGGCTTGTAGCAAAATATAAAATAAAAGTGATGAGATTCCGTTTAGCCGGATCTCTGTTCGAAATGATGGATGCGAATGATTCGATCGTCTCTCAATTTAAACGGCATCGAGGTTCTGCAATTAAACAATTAAGGCTTCTGATACGATTAGGATTGGTGCCGACTGATATATCAATCCGAAAGAAAAATGGTCGTCCGAAGTGGGTCAAGTTGCACCGGTGCCAGTGAGCTCGTCTAGGCTGATGTTATTCACTTTTACCGGTTGCCGACTTGAGTCGTTGACCTTTCACAAAACGAGAAACTTGTCTCTTCTTATAAAACGCGGCCAGATTTACGGGTTAAACTATATATTGAAAACGGAGACGGACGAAGTTATCGCAATTTCCATCAGCGAAATATTCAAATAGCTTTTAAGCAGCGCATCATCTGGCGCTGAAAGATGACCGAGTAAACAGAATTGTCAACACCCAAAACAACGCCACAACCTTGCAATCTTCTGAAACACAGAGACGGACAAATATTTAGTTTTCCATTCAAAGTTTAAATTGAAACTTGGAGCAATTGAAACTGATTAAACAATCAATTGTTTTTCAATTAAATACGATCTAGTTGATAAACAAGTTTAAATTCCTTCAGCCGGTGTTTCGAATCATTAATTTGTTTTTTCTCAAGAAACAACTTAATATGTAACTATGAATTTAACGAAAACATTTTTCATGACACCTTTTCTTTTATATATATATATTTTTTTTTTCAAATTTCCCTTTGTTCAAATTCCTGCACCCAATTTTTGCACCAAGTGAAAATTACTTTCAGCGGTCTCGTATTTCTAACTCGCGAACTGATATTATGAGCGTGAGATGATAAATGGGTAAAATTATATGATGAAAATTTAAATGAAAAGTACGACAAAAAAATGGCCACGCGGAAATGCTTGTTATATTAATTCAAGAGTGAAGTTGAATCTAAATCTCACGCTTCCGGTGTTGCCTGCTTTCTGACAGTTTGTCAGTTAATGACCTGCGAAGGTGCATATTCTGTGAGGCTGTTGTCACGATGAGTCAGTAGGAAGAACTACTTATTCTAAGGACTTTCAGCCCGGAAAGCAGTTCCGACGACGGTTCTCTTATTACGTTTCGGATTTTACAAGCACCGATTTTCGTTGGCTGCCGATTTGCAAACGAGTCACCAAGGGAGCCTTGAAATTTGCAACCTCGGCAGATTCGAACTTGAAAACATGGTCTCAATGTTTTTTTAAGTGTCCAAAGGTGTCAAAGATCGGCAGGTTTTTTATTGCATAAGAGAATGTGCAATTCTCATTCCAAAGTCATAATCTTCAGGTATGCCATAAAACGTCCGTCGAGATCATAAAATGATGAGATATCGGTCGAGCCAATAATGTCGGTTCAACATTTTACATTTTGAGCAATGAAAATTAGCTCGGCATAATAATCTCGAGTAGGGGGCCTACTTAGTTTTGGCTAATTTTACCTGCCGCGCTCTCTCGCTATTCAGGCATCTTTTATATGCACTTTCACGACGGAGACGTTCAAACGATCCATGAGAGCACTTAACTTCAACACGAGCATTGCTACTGTTACAACAGCAGTTCCATCCATGAAATTCCGCCGTTAAAATACCTTAAAAATATAATAAGCTGAAATAATAAATAATATCTCGTTTGCGTACGCGAATTTTATGCAAAATATAGTTCGTCTTGAATTGACTTTCACAATTGTAACAACAAATAAAACAACAGCCGTGCACAAAATTTTCGTGGAACCGAAAGTGAAAAAAAAATAAAACAGAACGCCTGAATTTATAATTTCAAGATTTTGATAAATGGTAATCTCGGGACTGGAAAAGCCGGCTAATTTAGAACTTTCGAATGAATCGACGAGTTTGAATGCACCGCGTCACGATTCTCATGAAACTACCTTCCTTTTTTTTGTGTTTTATTTTGGAACCGCTGCACTAAAGCTATAAAAAGTAACTCTGATTTCGCACACACACTCGCGAAACACAGCTGTTGCCTGTACGACTGCTCTGATTTCGGCCTTTTTTTATTACTCTTTTCCTGCGAGCATAAATCAATTTTTGTAAACAAGAGCGAATAATCAATTACCGAAAATGAAATGAACCGAAATCACACGTGAACAATTAATTGGCGCTCGATTGTAAATTTAGGACTAAATTCGGGATCAAATTTTTTAACAAACTGAAATGGAAACAGACCATGCATGCAAATGAAATACGAAACTCAAAAAAAAAGAGGTTTCTGGCCTCAAATACTTCGTTTTTTTTAACTTTTTTTTGTTTGTTTTACATACAAATAACAAACATACATGTTCGTCTCATTTTATATCAAACGGTAAAACAAAGGCATCTGCGCGATTTTATCAGAATTTCGTAAATCCAACTTACGTACTCATGCAAAAATTTATGTGTATCAATATAATAACGTTCATGCTAATATGTATGTAGCATATACACACTAATTTTTAGTATATTCAAAAAAAAAAAACTTTTCTGAAATACCAAGTCTGTTGTTTATTTTTATTTATTTACAAAAATACCTCTCAATCACGTGCTCGAGGCAGGAGATGACCTTGGCGGGTTGATCGACTTCTTCCACTTTCTCAATGCAGTATTGTCCCGTCGATAGATGAGCACCGTTCAAAGTTAAACTGCCATCAGGTGCCAATTTTGCGTCTTTTGCGTTTCCAATTATCGAGTAGTTCGCACACGGCGGAAATCCCTCAACTGTTTCCAGGATCGAAGACGCATTTGGGAGCAGAGGCAGTGCCCGTTCGCTGTCTGGCATATTCACACAAGCGCTCCTGAAAAATCACAACAATAATTTGATCAGTTTCATTGTGAAACATTATTATCAATAACGGATTTCTCATTACCAAATATTTTATCATGAAAAGAAAAATCGATAACCGTTAACAATTTATAACTGTAGAACCAAATTCATCCCATGGTGGTTTATTCATCAGAAAAATGTGTGCATATTGAAAACTCCTCAAAGCCTTTGGCACGTGGTTCATCAATAAAATATTTAACAAAAGATAAAAATCATGAGATAGAATATTTCATAAAAGGATACTTTTTTTTCTTGAACCGGATATTAGTTTTGTTAGAAAAAAAAGGATAGAAAGAATGGATGAAAAAATTTCAAGGTTTCTCTATTTTTTTGTTAATTTTTTTGGTGAAAGCAACTTTAAAGGAGAAGTCTTTTTGCAGTTAATGTTCTCAGATTTTCATTTCAAGGCTGACATCATAAAAAAATCTTGCACATTTAAAACGCAATTCAGCATAAAAGTTAATTGTTCGCAACTTGTTTAAATTGTTCAAAGATACAATCCCATAGCTTAGAAAATTAAATTGTACCCCATTAAATTGTGTAGTTATTAGACGCCGTCTTTGTTTCATTTTCTGTTTCTTGGCTGCGAAATCGTGGCAACGATATATTAACGTGTATCTTAAGCCAAAATAATGTAATTCCACAAATGAAATATGAAACCAGAGAAGTCAAACAAGTGATAAAATTACTATTATCAAAAAAGAGAAAGAAGGGGAATGAAAAAGAAAACAATCCTACCGGATCAAATTTGCCGTCAAGTTTCTCATTCAAAACTGACCAGCAACAATTTTTCCCCTCAACTAACAACAAGAATATCAACTAACACATCTTTTTATATTAATTTTTATTCCTCCCTTCAAGATCTCTCGCGCGAGAAAATTTAATTTCCGAATTCATTCAAGAAAGTTTGTCCCATTTTTTTCTCTCACCGTGAAAGTTATTGAATCTGTTGAAAGGTCGTGGAATTGATAGTGTTTTTTATCCCATCATGGGCGGGAAAAGTTGTTGCCCAAACATTTACCCAGCATTAATTTTCGATGAGGTTGTGAATTTAGAGTGACATTAGTTCAAGTGGGACGACACTCAGTAAACAAACAATCGAATAACAACAACATTCATGAACGATCATAGAAACTCGTTTCAGTGCGAATGTTCTCTTTTCTACACTTCTCAAACAGAGTATAAAAAACGAACAATCAAATAACAACAACATTCCTGAAAAATAATTTTACTCGTTTTAATTTGAACCCCCGCCCCTTTTTTTTAACCTCAAAACTAAACTGAAACGAAAACAAACAAATAACAACAAAATTCCATGAAAAATCATTGATAATCGTTTGAAATCGAATGTTGCCGCCCTTCCCTTGCTTTTGAAACTACAACCTGGAAAAAAGAGTTAGGAATCTGAGAAATGCGTGGCAATTGTGTTGCAAAATTGTGTACACGCACAAACCGGCTGAATGTATCGGGGCTGACAAATCGTTGACAATATTGCGGAATGCGATACAAAATGGGTACACAATGTTTACCTAGCTGTATGGTACGCTGCATTTGCGCCGCAGCAGCGGTGCACGCGTGGTTTTATGGTCGCGGCGGCAGAACGACCGTCGCTTTTTCTCGGCACGCACAGAATCAGGGCCTTGGAGTCCAGACAGTGTTCCGAGGGCGATACCAGGGCTGCGTTACCACTGGTACGAGTCACGCTTCCGTTGTCGTACGCGATGAAAGGATTCTGCTCGATGTAATTGACGACAGCGAGTTCCTGCGTGCTGGAGCACTGAGGCCATTTACCCAAGATGATCCTCCAGTTGTCCGGCGGGGAATCCAGCAACTGCCTTTTGGCCGGCGAGTAAATGATCACGTTCCACGGGTTCTCGGTCTTCTCGCAGCGTGTCTTTGTCACGTCTCTGTCCTGGGGCACTGTCAACTCCTCGTCGCTCGGACAACATTTCAGCACTGTCACGCGGTTGTCCGTCAGCTCCGAGCGGACGCCCAGGATCACGCACAACAGCACCAAACTGAACAAACCCATGATCCCTCGTCTACTACAAACACAGAACCTATCACAACACTCGGGCCGAACACCTCGTTGCTCTTGTCGTGTTTACATTCCTCGCACGATTTTTTTCGCGACCGGCATCTGATCAAACATGCGACTTCCGGTTCAGAAAGTTGCTGTACAAATTTGTTCGCGGCTGTTTTTCTTTCGTCCTTTAGTTTTGTTTCCTTGTCGTTTTTTGTTTGTTTTTTGTTTGAGTTAAGATGTGACCGAGCGAGATCGTGGTTTTGGGAGAGCTGAAAGACCGGCGTGCACTCGGCTCGCGACGTCCCGACAGCAACTGAGTAAGTGAGTAGTCGGTTGCCTTTCGCCACGCAAAACGGCGAAACGCGCCGGCGGTTGACCGGCAGCGTGGTCGCCGGTGCGCGCGCACCTCCGATCCCGAAAACCCCCTCTTTTGTAACCGCGTGCCGAGGCTCTTTCTTTCCGTCGGTTGGCGTGCGATTTCACTCTTCCCTATACGTTTCTTCTACTCCGGAAGCGCATGGAAAACGAGTTTTCTATGAATACAGAAATATCTTCCTCCTTCTTTTTTTTTCTTCGTTTTTTTTTTATCTGGATGAACCTGACTTTTGCTTTTATACGCATACAGGCGTGCGGAATTCGCTCAGCTTTGCCGGTTATTTGGCTTTCATTTTTCCGCCTTATTTTACAGATCGTGCCGAACTGAAACGCATGCTGCTTTTTTTTGTTCATTGGCGCGGCCAATTTCTAAACAGCATCGCGCGCGAGAGAAATTTTATTGTTCACAAGTTTATGGACAAATTTGGATTCAAAAGTTCCGGCGCGCCATTGTTTTGGTATTTGATCGCCTACGAATGTAAACACTTCACTTGATTTTTCAAAATTTTCATTTACATTTTTTTTTTTGTTATTTGCTATTGTTCGTTTTATAACTTGCTTACCTAAAAGTGTAAACATTTCACCGCTCGACCTATCTCTCGCAGAGAGATAGTTTTGTTTGTTTGTTTACTTATATTTATTGTTATTGTTATTTTCCATTGTATTAGCATTTGATTGACTAAAAATGTACACAATTCACCAATATATCAGAGTTGATTCCATTATATTTATTGTATTTATTTATGGCTCCCTGACCTTTATTCAGTTTGTAAACAAACCAGTCTGAACTAACCATTCATGTTGCCTTAATTCAAATTTCTAAATGTCAAATTACTTTATTAATAACTAATACTGATGCGCGCCTTAAATGATAGTTGAACTGAATTTTGATATCGATCAAATGAAAAACCGATTTGAACCAAATTTGTTTATATTTTAAATGAATAAATATAAACAAAGGTTGTAAACATTGCTTGCTAGTCGAGTTTAATGCAGCAGAAAGATTACAAAACAACTTCAAAATTAATTACCGCTCGGTGCACATATATTAATCTTCAAACATTAAGTATGCAGTTATCGTTCTGTAGCAACGTTCATAGGTGTCACCAATAAGAAATTCAAAAAAAGTTCTTCACATAGAGGAAAATAACAGTTTTCCATTTGGCTTCTTATCAACATTTCTGCCCCGGCTAAACTAAAAAGTTGATTCATTTTTTTGTTCACAAAATATGTTTTGGTTACGAGAAAAAAAGAAATGGATAAATTTGTTTCCTTTTGCTATTAATATTAAATAAACAAATATTAATAATTTAAAAAAAAAACAACATTCATTTGAAATAACAAACAAAATAGTAAACTTAAAATCTATTTTACATTAATTAATAAAAAGCGTAAAAATTGTTTGAAATGAAATATTTTTCCTAATTCCAAATGTAGCAAATTTTCCTTCCCAAGAGATAAATGAATTCCTTTACTGTTAATCTTTACTGTTATTTCTTAATTATAAGAATTATTATAGAAACTAATCGTTCCACACAATATTTTATGTTCCAGTACCAATTACTCCATTTGCCAACGTAGAGGTCGACGATAAAAAAAGCATCTTTTATATTCTGATGAATAAATAGAAGCCTCGACTTTTTTTAAAAGCAAACTTTATAGAAGATTATTTATGAATTGACATTGCCCCTGATCGATGGCAATTCAGCGACAGATTTGTATAAGAGCACGTCGCGTGAAGGCGCGGATGGACGTGCATTCGAGGCTGAGTTTTCGAAATGCAATTCATCACAATGCAAGACGACATCTAGAAGCGTCGGGGGCCTAGACACACCACGCACCTGGAACATCAATCTTCCCCGTCGACAATGTTCTCGTAAATTACTTTTATCAATATTAAACTGACGATGGCTGGGGTTCTCTCTTATCAGGCGCCAGACGTCACGATAGAAATTGAGTTTACAAAACCTAATCCTCCACAAAATTGCATCCCCGCAATTGGCCCGGTCTATTTGGTATGCATATTACCGTTTCACTGATAAGGCATATGACAACTAATCCGTAATTCAATATACAGCATTTTGATTAAAAAAACTGCCCGATCGAACTGTCGGTGTGTAAATCTGCACGGTATATATGAAACCGAACGTTTCATATGACTCACATTTTATCACAGATTGGCCGGCCGTTTCTCATCACAAGAGCGTCGGCTCTTCGGGAAACTTTTATTAACCAAATGTTTACTTTTGGACGGCCGTGAATCTGATAAGAAAATGTTTCAATTTGTTTTCTAATTTTTCTACAGCGAAAGCCGACCAGGATGAATCATTTTTTTTTTTCAGAAATAAAATTTCAACTGTCAATAAAAAAATCATTAAATAAATAACATTTTTAAAGCAGTCGTTATAATGAAAAACTTTGTACGATAGGAATTATCAAATTATGTAACTTTTCAACCATTTATTATTTTGTGTTAATATCTTTTGAATAAATATTAAAAAATATTTGGCATTTTCTGTTAGTTTCTCTGTAGTCTCTTAGTCTTAATCTCGTTGGTTTTGTTTCAATTATATTTGTAATTTGGATTAAAATTATTATATCATGTTCGGTGACAATGCCTTTTTATTTGGATTATGTGTAACTTGGATGGTGTCTAATGAACAAACCTTTTTGCTCAAATGAAAAATGTTTGTGAAATTTGTCTGGAAATATCTCAATCAAATTGAAAAAAAAAAAAAAAAAATAGAAATTCATGGCTTGTGCAATAGAACAAATCATTGTTACTCATATTGACATTATCATACCAGCATATTTAAAATCGGCATCCAAAACAAATATGTAAATTGACCTCTGATACGGCGCTGAAAGTAGGTAAATTTTAAAACCATCAGTATGTATTTAGCCTTCTCAAACATGACATCACGGTAATCCTGAAAGTCAGTTTTTCCCAACGCTTGTACGATAAATTGTAAGTATACAAAACACGTATTATAATTATTTCCAAAGACATATAAAAATTAAAATAACAAATGATTTAATTTTGTTCGTAAATGAAATTAATATTAATTTTATTTAATCTCTTACTAATTCCTGTTTAAAAATCAGTCTGGTATGGTTTTCCGAAAATTGGTCATAAATTATAATGGTTTCGATAAAACAAACATTGATAAATTTTTTACACGATTTGAAAAATCACGTAGAGATAATTTTTATACATTATTTATTGATTTTAATTGAATTCTATTGGTCAGATTATAGTGATGTATAAATTTATCATAAGAAGCACCCACTATTAATACAACTAGTTATCAGCAGCCGAAGAACTTTGACTTCGGTGCTCTCCGCGATAGAACCGTATTCTCAAATCTCTGCTCAAAAAAAGCATTCAACCAGTGTTTCACACCTCATGTGGTAGCGTGGACAAACGTTCTGAGATGCCTCTCTCGGACTGCAATGTTTCACCGTAAGAGACAGTAAACGTTTCTTCTCGTCGGCCAGCTAAACTTGTGTGTCGCGCAAAATTTTGGTCCGTCATTTATCGTTCACATGACAAATGCCGGTTGTATTACAAAGTTGTTCTCTCGATCAAATCCCGTTGAGTGAAAAAGATAAACCGTGCGGGTTGTTATGTTTTCACATTTATTATTTTCCTTTTTTTTCAGTGCGTTTGTTTTGAGCAGTTGACCAGTTTTCTTGATAATAAATTCTGTTTTCGATCGTTCACACTCGTCATTAGCCGACAACAAAAAGGTTCGAAAAAAAGATGCAACATTAATGAGTTCTTTAAATTTTTAATAATACATTTGCATGATTGTGATTTCTTTCTTTTTTCTTGTATAAAAATGTTGCAACATTTCATCAACTTTGATATTCATTTCAAATGTTCGCGTTTAATTTCATATATGTTTTAATGGCACAATTTATTCTCATTTAATCTGTTTAGATTGAATCTGCTGTAATCTATTACCAAAAAAACATAAAAAACAATCAACGATGACGAACAAGACGTTTTTATTGTGTGCTATCGTATTGATGATACATTCAGCAGCATCTTCGAAAATCAAACCTCATCCGAAACCTATAGAAGGTAACAAATCTGACAGTTGTGACAAAAAATGTCCCGTTTCACAAGTCTAATGTACTTTTTATCAGTATCGCGTGCTTTAAAACACGGTCACAATACCGTTTGCATTATTTTTCACTATTATGGCCTCTGATGGTCGTGAAATTTAGAGCGAACTTTTTTTCTTTTTTTTTTTTGCCAAACCTTCAATCATTTTTTACTCGATTCAATGAGCAATGACTATAAATTTTTAGACGCTGCTTTCTGGGAAAGCGACGCTTTGCGTCAACTACAAAAAGTAGCGGGCGATAACATAATAAAAAACAAGGCAAAAAACGTAGTTATTTTTGTTGGCGATGGAATGGGGATTGCTACTATCACTGCTGGTCGTATTTACAAAGGACAGAAATTATCGCTATCTTCCACCGAAGGTTACAAACTAAGCTTTGAACAATTTCCATTCACAGCTTTTTCAAAAGTAAGCTCTTTGTCATGCAAAACCTGTCAATACCGACTGCTATTTTTTAATTGAGTCATTTTTTTATTAATTAGATTCGTTTTTTTTCGTTTTACATTTTTTCAATATCTTAGTCTTAATGAAACTTTCTTGTCGCAGACCTACAGTGCGGATACTCAAGTAACAGACTCCGCTGCAGGAGCAACTGCCTTATTTACTGGTGTGAAAAGTAGAAATGGTATGCTCGGGTTGGACGTTAAGGCCGAGAAGGGACATTGCCAATCGAAAATATTATCTGCGAGCAAAGTAACGTCACTTGCCAGTTGGGCCCAGGAATCAGGAAGAGATACCGGTAAATTTTAACCAGTTTTCTTAATCATTAATCTTTTTTTTAATTCTTTATGTTTCTTTTTGTAATTAATAATTTATGTGTCAAAGAAAGATTTTAATTATTTGAAGACATAATTTGATTTTATTTCAAAAGAAAACATTGACTTGTTGATTCAAAATTGATAAAACCGTCTTCTCAATTAAAAAAAATGAGTTGTATTGATGTATGCAAATTTTATATATATTAGATGGATAGTTAGATAAAAATTCAAACAATGTTTTTTTGATTAAATCAAATTTTAATTGAAAATAAAAAATTGTGCAATCTTGCAACACCCGTGCTTGAAGGATTAATAAAATGCATGAAACGTCAGTGTCTTTCACGATTTTCATTTTTTTTTCAATTTCAAAATTGTAGGATTTGTCACAACCACGAGAGTCACTCATGCAACACCTGGCGGCTTGTACGCTCACGCGTTCGACAGGGATTGGGAAAGTGATACTGACGTCTCCTCCAAATGCCGAAAATCTGTTAAGGATATTGCTAGACAACTGATCGAAGATGAACCGGGAAAAAATTTCAAGGTGCGAATATCTCGAGGCTATCGTTTTATATATCTATTTGTTAGACAACTAACTTGGGGGGCGCGATAATCCGTTGGTGAAATTCGCAACAAATGTTACAACATCTTTAATCATTATTTACTTATAAACAATTGATCCTAAACAACGATCAAATCTAATCGTAGGTTATCATGGGCGGAGGAAGGAAATACTTGTGTCCGAAAGAGAGGCACACAAAACTCATTTGTTCTAGAAAAGATAAAAATAATCTATTGAAACGGTGGGCGCAAGAGAACCCGAAGGGCGTCATACTCACCGACAGAAATGAACTGATGTCTCTGGACGTGAAGAATGTATCAAAGATACTGGGCCTGTTCGGGCCAAGCCATCTGGATTATCAGGCAGATAACAATGTTGACGTACCTAGTCTGGCAAACATGACTTTGCGTGCCATTCAACTTTTGAAGAAAAATAAAAACGGCTTCTTCCTCATGGTCTGATAGTTCATCTTCAACATTCTCGAAACTTCTTTAAACGTTGCTAATTTTGCTCATTTTTTAGGTGGAAGGTGGAAAGATCGACAAGGCTCACCACAAGAACAAGGCCAGATTGGCTCTGGACGAGCTTTCTGATTTCGACGACGCGGTCAGAGTCGCCGTGGAGGAGCTGGATCTGCAGGAGAGTTTGATTGTGGTCACAGCCGATCACTCGCATTCGTTCATGTTCAACGGTTATTCCAAGAGGGGAAGCGACATCTTGGGCTTGACCGATAACAGCAAAAATGCATATGAAATTCTGAGCTATGCCAACGGACCGTCTTTCAAGTACCACAGAATCGCGAACAGTAACAGTTTGGACAAAACTTGGCGGGTACTGCAGAACGATAAAAACCGAAAGGATGTCCATTATGGTTACTTTTCAGCGAGGTACAGAGCCGTCGAGACTCATGCCGGAGAAGATGTTCCCCTTTATGCGATCGGTATAGACTTTTGCCTAAAAAAAAGGATTTTAAAAGAAAACTTGAAAAACGAATTTTTGAACCAACTTTTTATAAATTCCCTTCTTCTAATTTTTAGGAGCTTACTCGCACCTGTTCAGAGGAACGATTGAACAAAGTTACATCCCTCATGCAATTTCTTACGCAGCTTGTTACGAGGGTCATTTATCTCACTGTTACGGAGACAAAAAGTATGCGATTTTAATCAATCCCCTGTTGATTTTCAGCGTTAAAAATAGGTATCAGAGATGTGAAAGTTTCAGATTTAATCGTCAATTATTTTTTTCAGATGACCTTGAATTTTATCAACGTGAACTGTACAGATAATCATCACTGACGACTTGCAAGACGATTTTGTACAGTTCTTTTTACAAGGATGATAGTTGTTAATTTAATTAACTGACAGACCTGCATTTATAATTCACACGAACATCAATGTAGTTGATATGAATGTTCTAGTTTGTATTTGAAATAGAGTTGTTTTTTTAGGTTCTTCTTCCAAGGGTCATACAACCATCGGCTCTTTGCTTGAAATGGAACTTAAAGAAAACATGAGAAATATCGTTTGCTTTGTAATTTCATAAATTTATAAAATCAATAACGAATAATGTTATCTTTTGCTATCTTTGATGAAAATAAGCGTGACCATTTTACATTTTTTAAAAATAAAATTAACTTTGAACAATGAAAGATAACAATCACGAGAACCATACAAGTGTGAAATACAATTTATAGGTAACATATCATTATCGTATATCGATTTACAAGAAAAATATTATCATGTATTTTTTAACAAAATACTTTTAACATTTTTGATCAATTAAATTTAACAATTTTTGATCAATCGTCAATTTTGATCAATTCGTTCGATAATAAGTTATAATCAGTTGTAAACAAACGTTATATATTCAATGATTAAAAATAAACATACCTCTTGCAGTTGCTTATATTATCATAGTGCCTTGCAAAAGTGTGCTTATACCGTTTGCAGAAACTACACATGTCGTTTGATTATCCTCAGAGTAATCAAAAAACCTAAAAACATAAATGCATTAATTAAGAAACATAATTAATATCAGGATCTTTTTATTTATTTTAACCTAGAAATGTAAACATTTTTGTTTACTCAATAATGTGTAACTTCGTGCAATGTTACCATGAAATTTTTGTTCAAACTTGTCCATAATAACAATTAATTTTGTTATTTTATACTTTCTTTAGTTGAGAAATATTTTGTAACGTTTGAAACTTGAAGAGATACAATTGTAAACGAGCTTTATGTTTTATGAACCGGAACCATCGGAACGGACCGAACCGTATCTGTCTTAAAGTACAGTTGAGGTTAGGTTGTGTTGAAGAGCGAAAGAGAGGGCAGAGAAGAAGTGACACGAAAAGGTTTCGGAAAGCATCTGAAAATTTCATTGCCGATGGGTCTTGATAAGTTTTTATCGCAATGTGGACGTTGGAGGGTTTTCTAGAATGAGATAGCGTACGATCATGGGCGTCGTGTTCGTGTGAAAACATCGCGCATACAAAGACAATAGTTACCAAAGATCGTGTTTAATAATAACAAACTCTAATTTATCAATGGCCTACCAATCATTTCGTCAGCATTATCTGCATATGCCCGTGGTTACACGGGCCTACACCACTGCTTGTGTTATAACTACGTTAGCCGTTGTTCGTATAATTCCTTTAAACAAATTATTCAATTGATTTAACTTTTTTTTCTTCTAACATTTGTTGTTATATCTCGTGATTGTTTCTTGCAGCAATTGAACTTGGTGTCGCCTTTTCAACTCTACTTGAATCCCATTTTGATTGTCAAACAGTACCAGGTAATGCAATTTAAATCAAAACATTAGCATTGCTAAAAGCTTGAACCAAAACGTTCACAGTCATTTTTCAATCACGTTTTTCATTATCTCATTAAAATCGAAAGAAGCCATTGTTGACAAATTTTGTTTTCATTGGTCCGCGTCATTTTGACAGCTCATTGACGTGTTAGTTGGTTTAAAAAATATCGTATTTCACTCATCAGTTCTTTTTTATTTAATTTTTATTTAAACTCGGATTGAATTTACTTTTTTAAATGCTCATAAATATTTTAACAATTTCATAAATCGAATTCTGAAGCTAACATGTTTGTGAATTAATTTTTGATTGTTACAGATATGGCGTTTGGTAACAACGTTTCTGTTTTTCGGAACGATTGGTTTCAATCTCTTCTTCAATATGATGTTCACCTACAAATATTGTCGGCTGCTCGAAGAGGGTTCTTTCCGTGGAAGAACGGCTGACTTTGTGATGATGTTTATTTTTGGAGGAGCTTGCATGATTGTATCCTTTTACAAAATCGAATGAAAATAATCAATTTCATTACGTTTAGACATGACAAAATTGAATTTATTAATCCAAGTTATTTTTCTTAACGCACAATCAGATTTTTGCATTTTTTGTTAATTTATTATTTTTAAGCCACGCACTTACAGTTATGTTGGTGTACGTATGGTCCAGGCGGAATCCTTTCATTGTAATGAACTTTTTTAGTCTTTTAAATTTCCAAGTAAGTTGATTACCTTCCAAAGTAATATACCATCATCAAATTATAAATTAATTGATTGTAATAATGACAAATCTTTTTCCTTTTTTCAGGCGCCATATTTGCCATGGGTACTTCTTGGATTTTCTGTGTTATTGGGTAATGCGATATGGGTAGATTTAATTGGAATGATTGTGGGGCACATATATTATTTTGTTGAAGATGTGTTTCCTCGTCAAAGAGGTGGTTTCCGCATCCTCAAAACCCCTCAAATATTGTAAGTACAGTAATTGATTGGAAGATGCTATGAAAATGCATTTGTCCATGGAACAAAATTTATATAAGAAATGTTTGAATGTAAATTTGCAGAAAGACTCTGTTTGATGCGCACAATGAAGACCTTGACTATACGCCGTCACCGGAAGATAGGCCAGGTGGTTTCAACTGGGGACAAGTAGCCAACGCGCAGTGATTTAAAACTAAATCTACTCTGCTTCCTTCGCGGAAAATTTTTCGGCACGATAGACGCGCCATAGCGATTGTCCTTGAAATTGGGGCTCCAAACGCATCAAAAAATGAAGAACGTTCTCGATTGGCTTACATTCACAAATTGGGATAAATTTCACTCACTTTCGCTGTGTCCACTAAGCTGTGCATCCGATGCATCTTGGATGCAAAGGACGCTACTGCAAGTGGCTCAACTGACGCTCCAAAATTTGTTTCCGTAATAAACTTATCTGTACAGGGTGTATAGCAAGCGGGGATTTTTGTTCGAAATATATTTTTTGAAATCATGATTTTATCATAATTTATCAAAATCACATTTTTGTTTTTAATTTTTCCTTCAAACTTTGTCTCACTATTTTTATAATTGAAAATAAAATGAAAGTGAAATTTCATTTGTTATTGATCTGTTTTAATTAAAATTTGTTTATAAGTTTATGATTTTATATGGATAAACGGCGGGATTATATGGGAAATTATAATATGTAAGTAAAAGTTTATGTACACCCTGCTTCTTGACGTTGTAAATGATTCCTAATAATGTTTTTCAACTTATTTCTATCACAACTTCCGCAGTTGTTCCGATAAAAAATCTAATAACAATAAAATAAAATAACCAACACGCGTAACAACAGCACGAAGATGTTTCGTAATTCAGTTGAACTTCATAGACTCTGAAAGAGCAACGAGAATGCAATTGTTGACATACGGAAGACAGGAAATACATGATATAGAATTGTAATTTGTTATAGGTATATATTTATACCGCGATGTAAAACGATGTTATTTATTTTTATTTTCAAATAAAGTACAAAAACAACAATACTGGATCACTGAGTTGTTCAATTTTACTGAGGAAGAGTGCTTTTGTATTGAAACAAAAGATCTAGTCGGCGTATATCATTTGTTCTTTGTTATAATTAATTAATTGATTTTTTAAATCATTTTCTAAATTGAATTTTGTGAAGGCTTTTGTATGAGTTGGACTTTGTCATTACTTAAAGAAATAGGAACTACGGAAGGAAACAGTTATGTGATAAGTAAGAATACTAGTTCAGCTAGAGTACTGTGTATGTTTTTTTCACTTTCGAAATCAAAATTAGCTTTTCCACGATAGAAATCGCTTAATCCTAATGGTTTTTTTTTTCAAAAATAATTATTACATGAATACTAAAAGAAAAAATTTTATTTTACTTTTGTACTTCACAGTCAAAATTGCATTCAACATTGTTTAGCATTTTCTTTTGAAAAGTTTCAACCAGTTTCGGCTATTTTGGAGAGGTCAAACAATTTACAACCAAAACTCAATACACAAAGCTAAGAAGACGAAGGAAAATGCATTTTTTAATCAACGCTCAACATTATTGGCCATGATCATTCGCGCAGGAGAACAACAAACGGAGATTAAACTTAAAAATGACAAAGGATGAAAAATATATAAAGTACGACAAAAAACGGTGTACCGCCCAAGTCTCGGTATTGCTTCTTACAAGTAAAATGATAATGATCGCTAAAAAAATCATTCTCGCTAACTTCGGAGTTTTAAATTAAATGTGATTATAATATAATGCAGTAATTATGATGCAATCGAATGCGTGTATGCAATGACATGAACTATAATACAATGATCTTAAGAGCATGTTGTACAATTTTATGCTTCGTACTACATAGCCACCGTCGCCAATAGCACCGTGATGTCATCTGGTTTACCACCTGTGAAAAAAATGAAGATAAAATCTCTCATAACTATGAAAAGAAAGTCATCAAATTCGATATGAATTTTTATTTTACCTATAGCATCGATGCCATTTTCTCTTGCATTCTGGGCAAACGGAGACATAAATGCTCCATCGAACGCGAGGCTTCGGGCCATTAACGCTATTGAGTTTGCAACACCTTGGAGTTTCCTAGGATCTCTTTCTCCTTCTATTTTTTGCATCTCCGTGACTAGCAGTTGATCAGGCACATTGTCGAACACTCCGTCGGTTGCCAACAGTATCACGTCACCATCTTCGACTCCGAAGCTTGACGTATCTGCTGACTCCGGACTACAAAAAACAAACAAAATTATAAAATTATCAACGAATACAATTAAAAGAAAAAAAATCAGAAACCTGATTTTAAAATTAATATATGGAAATGAATTAACAAATGCAAAACTAGGATGTCAAAAAATTTCTGGCACTTGCGAGACATTATTTAAAATAGAATCCAGCTGTATTTTATTACTGAAATCGTATTACGTAATGTCATTGGTAATGGTCTTATCGTTTATATTATAAAAAATTGAACACATATATTTCATCTTAGCTATCGCGAAAGTAATTACATAACAAAAAAATGCCAACGCTTTTTTTTAGTCAGCTATATTATTACAGCCACCAATATTAATTTTTAAAAGATACTTTTACAATTTTCGCTGTAGTTTTAACGGTAGTTTTTATTTTTTATGTTTAAGTACATAAAACAACGGCGATGAGTTTATTCAAGCGTGATTTACTGTCCATCAAATAAAACTATTGATTGTACTTTAAAACTGACCTATCGCTGAGCACCAGATCTGAGTGTCCAGGTGGCGGTAACGACAGCTGAAACGGCGTGTTGAAGTAATGCTGTTGCTCGGAGGAACGATGCACCACCTCGCCTTTTCTCACAACTACAAAACCACTATCTCCTATATTCGCGGCGCAAATGCTGCTTGTTTCTTTGTTGAGGATAATGACACACGCGGTACTGCTACCTGCAATAGACAAATTAATAATCAGGTATTCAAAATATCCCAACTTAAAAAGAATTCATTAAAAGATATAAAAAAATTAATTCCAGAGAAAATACAACGTACGTGCAGAAATATTCAATTTTAATCATCTTTTGTCACGTTTTTTAAATTGACCATACTGGATGATTCGCAAAGTAGGAATTTCAACAAAATTATGAATTTTCGCAAAGTGTAAGTTTTTATTCCAAAAAAAGTATGATATGATAAGAGTATGATAAGGATTAGAAAAATAGTTTACCTAAGATGGGCTGCTTATTTTCCAATAATTCATAATAACTACGAGCTAAGAGACCAGCGGGTTCTGTGGGGGTGAACCTCCCCATCGAGACTAGCCTTTCACATGTCCTCATTAGGAAATTGGAAAACTCTCCTGGATCGATTCCGTAATGTCTCCATCCACCGACACCATCAGCTACACCTGAAAATTAAATTACATTACAATTAAGGATATTGTCGTCGAGATAAAATTTCACCTTGTTATATAAATGTCATGCTTATAACTCCGGCAGTAGAACAAATGAAATCTATAGAAGTTATAGCATTAGAATATTACAATACATCATTCAACTTTTCTCAGAAAGCATATGTCATGTTGAATAATAAAATCTATGAAGTCTCATGTCTGGCTTTGATTGTGTTTTTTATATTGTAATCGATGAGTACCAGTATGAAAAACAATACCTCTCGTAGAGGTGTGAGAAAAAAAAACAGCCGATGAAATGCAAAACCACGAAGCTTTATTTTCAGATTGAAAAAATACTGAAAATTAAATTTAAAAAATGATTCAAATCATGAGATTGAATCAGCGCTTTAAATTTGGAATTATCCTCATTCACGTAAATCATAAATGCATAATTAATCGTCATCGGTTACAGAATAGGAATACGCATTAAAAGAAATCGCCCATATTTTTGAAACATTATCAAAAATGCAACATTTTTTTATTTTATCTCTTTGGATGCTAATTAAACAGCTTGATAGATTAAAGTTCATTTTTTTCAATTTTTTTTTGTTTCCTTATTAATGTACACTCTCGTTAACATTTGTGATGAACTTATTTGTCATTGACTGTGACCTTAAACTTCAACTTGAGAGCGAACTTTCAAAGTCAAAGTCTGGTACACACAATTATCTGTATACAACCGAAAACATGTGGGATGTGCTACTAAAAAGTTACGCGATTTTTGAAAGTTTGCCATTAAATCACGTGCATGTTGAAGAACACATGACAGGAAAGCTAACAATGTTAAATTTAGGTCCGTACGTACATCCACACATCATTTATTATTTACAGACCAAGTCATTAGATTAGAGAAAACTGAACAACCGAGATTTCATATAAATTGCGAAATAAATGTTTCGATTGATTCGTGTTCAAATATATTAAACAAAGAGTCTTGTTAGCTGGCTTTCGAATAGTCAAAGTTCATTCGTCACAACAAGAGTGATCTGGAAAACAAACATCAATCATTTAAATCAATCATTTCAATTTTAATAAGTTTAGTATAACAAGTCCAGGGATGTCAAGTTTACTGAATTTCATTTTGTATCGTAGAATCAATTAACAATCTCTATTTTTGCAGGTGGAAATTGCAGTCTCATTTTGTTTAATCAACCTATTAGCAGTTAGTTGGAAATGGCAAAAATGAAAATGTACACCGGTATTCGACGTGTAACACGTCAAACACCGTTTGATACAATTTTAGTTATTCCAAGGATAGAAAATAATTTCAACGAAGGTAACTCTGCGTCACTTAGTTATTTAACACGAAAAAAAGTTCTATTGACAGACTTTGTAATTTGACATCCTGATACTTTACTTTGGAAGACAAAAAAATTCAATTAATTTTCTGTTTTTTTTTCTTTTATTGAAAATAGAGAAAAAACAACTCTGCTAAATCATTTCATCTATCATCAAAGTTATAAAAAAAAATATTTTCTGAAATAGCGAAGAAATTGATGCAAACAATAATCTTTAATGAACGAGCACGATAGAAGTTATACTGTTTTTCTCCTAGACATCCTATTTCAAAAAGTTATATTTTTCAGTGGAGGCCTGTTTATACAAGCCGAATATACACCACTCTAAATTTAAAAGACCAAATTAGTGACGTTCGTCCGATTTTTTTATGCAACAAGAAACTTTTACCGTCTCTATCGAGACTAACTGGTGAGAGTTGCGATCAATCTCTTAATCGATTTCTGCACGCCACGCTCTACATATAACTGATCAAAAATGCGAGCAAGTGAATAAAATAATTGACATAAACAAGAAACGAAATCGATGCACTGGTAAAAGTTCCGAATGTGCATCGGCCGTTTGTTGATTGTTTCGTAGACTGGATAATTATTCACAAAGATAACAATTCGACTTATTTTTGTTCCTCCATCGAAAATATTAATTCTGATGTAATAAAAAGTTACTTTGTTTTGTCTTTGCTTTTTCCTTCCTTATCGTCACTTATCAATCTTGTGAGTTAGTTTCTCTTCAATTATTGTGTTATCGGTAACTCACATTACAGTTGTCGCTAAATTAACGCATATCAAATTCATGCGTAAACGATACCGACAAAAAAAAACCCACCAGATTATATACGCGATTCGCCGTGTTTTAATTACTCACTATCATAGTTATTGCCATGTAAAACATAATGCCACTGTATTCTAGTTGCAATTAATTATACATTTCAATGTTCCATATTTTTTTTCTACACTCTGCCAAGTTCTTTTGTTGAGTTTTTCATTCAAAATAAAATTCAAGCAAATTTACAAAACAAAGTGCAATTTTTTTTAAATTGCATTTTCATTTCAAACAAATGTTTTTCAAATATTACAAATATTGCGCAACATAATAACAAACCGAACGTTACTCGAAACTTGTATGATATTTGCAGTCCTTGTTATTTATAATGAGCCTTCCAACTGTTTGAGACGTTACATTTGTAAGTGCAAGCAAGTGCATTAAAAATCAGATTTGCAACTAATTTACAAAGAAAAAATTTAATGAAAGCCAAACAGGTTGTTGAAATTTATTGCCTATTACCGAATCTTTCAGAATTAAAATTAAGTGAATAGAAAATTAAAAAATAAACATCAGCCAAAATTTAAATAGTGGATAATATGTTTTTCACCGCTGCTCTCAACTTTAGCATGCACAACGGAGCGAAGCCTATCTGTCTGAAATCCTGCGACTCAGTCGGTACAACCTCGCAGGACTTTTTCTAACGTGCCACAGACCCTGGGATGGGACAAGACTCGATGATACAAAATTGCATGTAGAAAACGTACCGATGACCTCGGAAGTCTTGTATTTTGCTGTGAACCAGGCGTCGTCACCGAACTGTCCCTTGCGGATGCGTCCGCGCGAGAAATCCTTTGGGAAGCCGCAGACTGCGGAGACGAAGGATGCCTCGTGACGCTTGTTAACGTTTGGCTCGGCGCAGGCCGACGAGTAGTTTGAGATGCCGCTCCAGATCGCCCGTGACAGAAGACGTCCGGTCCAGTAGATGGACTGCATCTTGCGACCGTTTAGCACATGTTCCCGGGAGTTTGTTTGTAAAAGGTAGTCGTCTCTTCAGGATTGTCCCTGGGCGTCGACGCGCTCAGTCGATCCAACGTGGATCCGCGACATCGACCGGGTCGCACGAGCAGTGGCAACACCAAACCACCACGTCCGGGTCAACGGAGTTCGTCGCACGACAAATCCTGGACCTGTGCGCCGCGCTACACTTTGCACCTCTTCTGTCTCGCTCTTGCCTCTGAGAGAGATCTCAGCACCCTGGCACGCATGCGCCGCACAAACGCGTTCTCAAATCATCAAAGCCGAATGTCACTCTTCTTGTTCCTTGTTTTTTTTATTCAAAAGTTACTTCTCATCTCGCTCGTCTGCTTCTGTAATGAAAAAAAAAATTGTTTTATAAAAGCAAAAGGTCAGATGTACTTTTTGAACGAGCATATTCTGATTCAAGTTATGATGAGTAAAGTATCTAAATTGCAATTGAATAGAAATAGCCATTGAGATTTTATTTTTTAATTGGATGAATTTTTTTTGTGGGTATGGGAAAATAATGATATTGAATACAGCTTCTTTGGGTGGTATAAAATAATTGCAAAAGTGAAATTTTATGGCGAAATCTGAACTTCTAACAGAGTTGCGGTTGATGAAATTTAAGGTCAGATGGAATTATTTGGAATAAATATGAAAAAACAAATGTTGTAAATTATTTTTTGTGTCATTCTATTTATTGTTATCACATAGAATTAAAAAATACTTTTTCATAAACGTATTCATAGAATAATAATAAATAATAAAATTAACAAGCTCTGATATATTATCAATTACAAAAATAAAAATGTTGCATTACAATTGAATTTTATTACCCACAATGACACAATATGATACTTGAAGATATTCAAGCAGACACTCTTATGCCAATGTCACTTTTTTATGTCAAACAATTTTCAACATTCATCTCACATACCAAATGATTGTAGAAAGTGGGACGGAGAAAATAATTATTTTACCATGCCAGATTTTTCACCACTTATCTTTTACTTGTCTTGTGATTCTCTGATTCCAACTCTTTTTGTATTACGACAAATTGAAAAATTCAATCAAATTTCATTCATTTATACGAACTTGGTAACATAAGAAAAAAAACAAAACAAAAACTGTTTATTTTTATAACCTAACTAATAAAAAAAACATGATGAAGATAATAGCTCCTCATATTTATTTTCATGTAAATTAAAAACCATACCTGATCATACCCATTATCAATTTTATTTAGTCAAATCTTCTTATCAAAAAATATATCCCATCAAATTTATGTTGTTATTGCAATCCAAGACATGTGATTTTGTGTCTTCACAAAAGTACTCTATCGGTAAAAATAGTCACTCAGTCGGCAAGGAAATCCGATCTTGACAGATGGCGTTAGCGAGTGCTCTCATTTTTTGGAGCAAAAATATTTATTCCAAGGAGTGTTCCGATTCACCATGAAGCAGAGCCAAAAATAATATCAATTGCTAGAAAATCAAAATGTTTGAAAGAGTCATGTGATGTAAAAATTTTCCTTCCGATCTACCATAAAAAGATAATATTATTTCGTGAACCTCTACAATTGTGATTAAATTTTAAAGTTTGGGGTAACAAGAGTGCGTGAGAAACTGCAATGGAAGCGACCTAAATAACGAAACGATCCATGGCGTGAAACTAACAATCGCATCGCTGGTGTGTCAGTCTCTGGATCTCCTCTTGTTTTGGTGACTGAAGTCAGAACTTTTATCTGAACAAGTTTGAAACAATTGGTAATTGATAATGACTTGAAAATGACATTCGTCCCTAGCAAAGCAATTCTGATGTATAATTTACTGCTCTTGCTCTCGCACTTTCAATGGACCGATGTGAGTATACCAACATCTTTTGTTTACAAACACTTTTCTATATTACTTCGATGCAATTCTAATTAATTAATCAATTTCACGACGATCACTGCTTCATTATTGCGCAGCAATACTTGTTTTTTACTTATAAAACATTTTATCAAACAGAATTTGCAATACAATAGGATAAAATAAAGTGATTTAACAACCAGCTAGATTAATCGTGCAATGACTGATTTATGTGAAAGTAAGGATTTTTTGTGATTTGCATAATCTCACTGTTTTAATCTTCTTTTGCAGTCTGTGGAGTTTGAACCGTATTGCAGTTTTGGATTGTGCAAAGAAAATGAATTTTGCTGTGACGATGAACGGTGTTGCAATAAATATACACCGTTGTACTTGACGTGAGTATATTAAAATCACAAATGAAATAACTGACAATTTTCAAAAAAGGAAAATATAATTACTGATATTGTTTTTGTTTTCAGAGTCGGTATAACTGTAGGATTTTTTGTGGTCGTCATACTTGTTGGTTGCTGTTTCAATAAATGTGCATTGGCACGATGTACCAAAGGATACTTAACAAGGCTGTGTCAGCGAAACGGAGAACAAAGTACCCTGCTGCGTATCACGGACATCTAATGATGGTCATTAAAACACTGCCACCTATATAACAAATACGAATCCATTGTTTAAACCACACTTATTATTATTTTATTACGACGAACATTAAATTAGAAAACTAATTCCATACCTTATGACAATGATCAATACACGAAAAAAGAGATTTATTTTACATTTATACGACATTGCATTGATCTGACATTAGAATATTATAACAATTTTAGCAAATGTAAATTTTATTCTGATTTATTGATTTAACTGGAATCATGGGACGAGTTGCATAACTGACAGAGATTAATTTGTAAAATTTTATTCAAGTTCCCAGACGGATCTATGATTAAGTGCTTTGAAAAATTGTACATTTTTGCATTACAATATAGAATTGAGGTAACTGTAATGAAGCGATGACAATTTATTACATTTGTATGTATGAAGAAGTGTAAAGTAAATGAATATAAAATACGAAAAATTTAAAAAAAAAACAACAAAATTAAATCAATTTTTTCAACCGTTCAAAATTTTATAACAAATTGTAACAATGTTTCGATCTGTTTTGTGAAAAATTATTCATAGATGAATAACTGATCAATTTGTATAATCAAAATTTCAGAAAGAATTTATTTTTGTTTGGACAATTTTGTACCACGGTGGAAAAAAAAATTCCATCGGCGACCCAACAAGTGAAATCAATACGGGCTGCATTAAATGCAAAACTTATTTGAAAGAAAAAATTTTAATGACTGCAGTCCGATGCTATTTCATGTTGAGGCGCGCTTTTTACGTAAAAGCCATGTTGCGCGCGATGACGTCATTCGCGTGTCTAGGAGTTTCAAAATTTGAAAATCAATAAACGGCATGCACATGACAGTTGTGGAGGAAATGGCTGGAAATAGATGTGGCGGATACCATGTCGACGCAGCGCGTTGATCGTTCGAAAAGCGCGTCTCTCGTGTGCAAAGCCAAACGAGTCGAGTGAAACGCTAAACAAACGTTCTGCGCGGCGATAATGCCGCGATCCACGAAATGGAAGTTCGCGATTTTGGCAGGAATTTCCGAATGTCTAGTTTTCGTAAGTCGCACAGTGTCAGTGTGTGTTGCATTGTTTACAAGACGTTCAGTTCAAGGCTGTAAAAATCACACACAATTGTTGCATTTCATTTATCCAAACAATTTTTATCGATTTTTTATATTTAAATATTAATTTCAAAGGATATTTACTCTGTCCAAACATTTAATTCATTTTATTTTCAATGTCGCAGAATTTGTACGTCCTTGCCAATTGCATTGAACATTTTATTTTCAATTATATGAGACGCGATTTATCGAACACGATGTAAATCAAAATAAATTGTTTGTGACTTTTTGACAAATGTTGATGCAATATTGTTGGAGCGTGTATTAAAGTTGTGCAATTTTTTAGCGAACTGGGGATTATTGTTAGAAAAACTCAAGTTGAATGAAAGAATGGACAAATTATTGATGGTAATGTTTGTGAATAATTATTATTCTTCTTTTTTTGTATAATTATGAATTATTGTGTACTAGTTAGTTAGACATAGTTAACCACCGTTATCAGTTCGTTAAAAGATATATGAACTTTAATACAGGTAGGTATACTCTCGTTACATTCTTTTTGTACCTCGAGATAACGTTTATTGTTGCATTGCACAATGCAATTCTTTAATTTAAATCACACATTTTGCCTCATTCTTCTTTATCCATTTTGTATTTCATATTTTTGTATCATTATTTATGATGGTGCTTGGAACAATTTCGTTAACTGGAGGTCTTGAGAAATAAAACGAAAGCTTGAATTCAAGGTTCGAGTGTCATTTTAATTTGTAATTCCAATTTTGTCGTCATTTAATTTTATTTCTTATTTTTTCATTTTAGGCAGAAGCAAAATACTGTGCCTTTGAAATACACGGAGACGTCAAATATTATGTGTAAGTTGAACAGATTTTACTATAAAAAAGGCAATAAAAATTTAATCAAAACTTAATTTAATTTCACCAAATTTATTACAGGTGCCCTCGAACAGAATATTGCTGTAATTTTGGATGTTGTGTGTCACCTGGATTCCAAATTTATCACTTATGGTATTACTGGTAAGTTTAAACGAAATGCAATTTTCATTTTACTTTGAAATAAGAAAATTGTTATTATAATGACGTAATAAATATGAACTACTGTTCTCGTTTCAGGTTGTTGGTGATAATAATGTTCTTGGTCTGTTCGGGGGGTGGTTGGTGGTACAGGTACTGGCTTCAAGGAAGGTACAGAGCTGGAGCTACTACTCTGCCTCACAGGTCTTACAATGCCAGAGCCCAAAATTCTGTCAGAGGCTCTTCTTGCCAAGCACAACAAGCTCGAATATCTTATAACACAGCAAGAAATACCGTCCTTCTGCATCGCATGTGGAAAGGTGTTTAATACAAAATTGCATCTATTTTTTACACCACAAATGACAACTTGCATGCACAATTATAATGTTACTATTTTAAATGATAATTTTTCTAATTTAATTTACAACTTTACATGTTTTAAATTTAATTAAAAATTGTTCGAATAATCATCTGAAAAAATACAATGATACAATATTGTATCATTATAATTGCACCATATTTACAACATATACACAATTCTTTACAAGTTTATTATCACAATCTTTAGAAAGAAAATTGATTTTTGAAAAATTGATAATATCATTTTAATTTTGTTTGAATTTCAGGCCCACATAGAGATGTGAATACGCCTGCCTACAACACAGCTGCCAGCTCGACTCATTATCAGAGTACAAGTGTCGTTCTAAGCGACACCGACTGTCCATACTACCAGCTGTACGGTCCTCCGCCAAGCTACGAGACCGTGATAGCGCAAACCCGAAATAAATGGCACGGTTGCTCAAGACCTGCTCTGTCTCCGGAGCAGTTTCGGATGATGCAAAATCAAGCGGCGAATCAGTGCTTTGCGCATACTTACACGCCTCCACCGAGGATCGACGAGAATCCGGAAGGCGCGGTGCCCCAGCAGAACGGTTCGACGATCAGGCCGGCTGAGATAATCGGCAACTCGCATTGTTCGTCGCACTTCTTCCCCGCGAACGGTGCCCAGCAGCCGGACGCGTGTCCCAATCACTGTCCTGTCAATGCTACGGATGACAATTTTCACCTGTACAAAGATAATATTGAGAGGATTGCAACAATAATCTCCGACAAGTTTTCCAATGAGAACTTGCCACAGGGCGAGAGCTCCGGTGCGGAGCACCAGGAAGCTGGCAGACACGTCGCCAGCGGGAGTAAGATACTGAAAGAAAAGAGGTACTAAAGTGGGACAATTGTTTGTGGACTGATTTTAAAACATGTCACGTCTTATTGATTGTAATTTGTATGTTTTCAGGAACTTGAAGCTGACCAGTGGGATAATTTCGAAGGTTCACGGTCAAGCTGGTTCCGATAAGTCGCGACCGCCACGAAGTCGCAGCTCGCAAAATCTGAGGAAAGAGGACGAGCGGAGGGACGCGTTCAGCTTCCTAAAGCCGTCCAAGAGCGTTGATAAAAGTAAGATTATTAATTCTCGTTCACGCGACGATCCTAAGGGTAGTCCTCGTCCAGGACAGCTGGTCTCGAATGATAAGGCTACCGGTTCCGAGGGGACATCATCTAACGCCAGTTCTTCTCAATCGAATCCATCCAATAATGTGATATTAGCACCTCCTACTTCTAATGTTGTAATTGATATGTCGGCGACGGGCAGCAGTGCAAACGACGCCGACGAACGCCGCCTTCTTCTGTCCGCTATGCAAGGGAGTACAAATTCTAATTCTGAAAGTAATTGCAAATTAGATAGGTCGCGATCCCTCGATTGAGCGCGCCTTTTCGTTTGTCACGAAGCTTGGCAAAGGCGTTTGTGCTGTTTCGTTTTCAATTGATTTTAATTAGTCCGGGCATAATTGGTTCGCGGAAATTGAAAACAGAATGCGCCTTTGGGGGGTGAAAATGCAGTTATGACTCGTAACACCCTACTATACTTTGTACAAATATAAGACGTTCGTAATAACTGTAAAGTCTTCGATTTGGTCTCGGTTTTTTTTTAACTGAACCCTTTTTTTCTTTTTCTTTCTCTGAGTGCAGTTTTTTTAACTTATGTGTACAAACGAGTCCCTTGGTATCACTTGCATGTTTGTCTAAAACTCTTTCCATCGAAATGATTATATTTGTAAAATGAACAACGCATTTTTGTACGGGATCTTGTTTCCAATTCAAGGTTTGAGTTTTCAAGTTTGAGTTTTCGAGAGGATGTTATTTTATTCATCGGTCCTTACTTGAAGGGTACATTGTGAATCAAAATGACAGTTTTTGGAATAGTAAACCAAGCTGACTACGCTCAAATGTGAACATTTAAATTTAATTACTGTCAGATTCTATTTTATTTCGAACCAGACATTTGTGAAAATATCAGTTGTCACAAACACTTTGCCCATATTTTCTTTGAAAATCAGTTACGTCTTACGTCATAGGCAAATAATCGAAATAGATTGTTTCCATTCCCTGTAGGACAAAATATCGCGTTTCAGAAAATGTGTCAGAGAATTTTCCGAACTTAAGATAAAGTTCAATCTCGAAAAGCACTTTACTTCTTCGCATCTCAGATATAAAAAGATTGTTTTCAATTATGTTTAATGAAAGTTCACTAGCACATCGCTCATTAAAATTTTTTCTTTTGGTTCACCTTTTTTACAAATAAAACCAAAAAATTGTTTCGTATAATAAAAGTTTGAGAACAGATATTTTCCTGGGGGAAAAATATCTTGCACAATACTCCACATTTACGCACATAAATGTTTGCACGTCACGTTTTTTTACTTGAGTAAGACTGCTTCACGATGTAAAAATGATCTAAACGATAAGACAAAATATCCGATTTTGTATTTGTCCTTCTTGTATTAAATGTTCGCTCGATTCCTGTATAGTTGAAACCGAAGTCAATGCCTGATGCAACTGAACTTTTTTCGAGGCAAACTTAAAAAAAGGCAAAAACAGAAAAAAAACAAAACATAGAACAAAAAATGTTGTCGTGTGTAATAACAAAAATCAATCAATAGATTAGATAGTTCGGCAACAAGCATTGCCTTAGAATTGCCATGTGTGTGACACGCGGGTATTTAATTTTGTTTTATTTTTCTTTTTGCAAAAAAATATCATAGAGAACCAAATGTGAAGGAAAAAAGAGAAACGAAAAATAAGAGATTGTGATGTATCTTTTTAAATAAATGGATAATAGGCAACCAAATAAGTAGGCGTAGAAAAATCGTTGTCACTTTTGATTTGCTGAATTTAAGTAACGGAAAAACTTGACCACAGCTGTTTGCTTTGATTTCTGTAAGCCTTCATTGAAACGAACAAAAACGTTTGGAACATTTGCAATTTTCATTCCAAGATTATTTTTGAACGTCCATTTAATAACAATTTAGTACCGACTAACGAAGTTAAAAGTTTGCATAGATTGTCAAAGTTAATTATCGACGTTCGTGTGATATTAACCATTAAGTATTGATGAAACATGAATGTACATATCATAATGTATCTACCGCCAAGTTCAGTTTCGTCCAATAAATTATAGATCTGATTTTAACTTTATGACAATTTGAAAAGCACTTTATGGTTTCAGTTTCATTATAGATATTAATATAGATTTGCATGTGGACCAAGTTTCAACATATCAGAAACTGCAGAACTGAAATAGTAAAAGCATCCACAAATTCACTATTCCGATTCAGTCATTCAATTGCAATAAAGAAGATTTGTTTTTCAAGTTGTAATAAAATTTGAATCAGCTTTTTATGAGTGGTTCCATTGAAATCAACGAGTTACGAATAGTTATATATGTTGGAATTAAAATTGCAAAATTACACTCGTCGAAGCCTGTAAATTATTATTGTTACATCTAAGTATCATTAAAAGTCTCTTCAATTTTAATGATCTCTGCAAAGCAATATTCATGTTTTTTTTTTTTTTTCATTTTTTTTAAGATGATAAAAGTCGTGACTAAAGCAATTATGCAGAGTTCTTTGACATTGACTAGAACAATGAGTACAATTGGTTTATACATTTCTTTTCATAAACGTATCCAACGACTAAGTAGAAGGTATTCAAAATGTGTAGAAACTTTTATCAACTGTCCATATTATCTGGGAAGAAGAATTATTTTCTAGATCCATCGAAGACTTGCTGTCTACATTTGTTTCTTTGTATGATGTCACGTTTCGAGTGCATCAATTGTCGAAACTATGCCATTCCACATTCCAGTCTTGGGAGAAAACAACGATACACAATTTGGGGCAGTCATAAAATGTACACGCGAACATGTAACTTTTATTCATCTTACATACAGAAACCGTTTTGTAAGATACGAAAACAGCTATATTTTATACAACCGAAATTCTGTAACTATAGTTTCCACCGAGTTTGCTCCAATAATTGTTGCTATGTAATAATGAGTACGTATAATTGTGTATGTATAGTGGTCTAAAAATTGTATGTGCCAATGCAGCTATGATCGTAACTCTAAGGATCTAATGTAACACAAAGTGTAATCATCATAAATGGAGCCATGGCAGGATCTGAGAATATTTATTTTTTGTAACTCATTCTAACTCTTGTAAAATTGCGCGGATAAAAATGTCGTACACTCCTGTCAAATTAGTCATGTAAATGATAACAGTGTTTAGAGGATAATGATTTCATAGTTGAACGAAAAAAAAGAACAAGAAAACAAATTCCTTATTTTTGTTTCAACCAGTAAAAAATATTCGCATGAGATGGAATGCGAATTTGTATATAATCAGGCAAATTTGAATCATGTTTCAAGATAGATAATTGGTCAATATTTTATCTCACTTGAGTCTGTTTTTCTTAGATCTTCAAAATAATTTTACAATTTTGAAGATTTTTTTGAAAATGTCTTTGGTTTTTTCCAGTGTATTTTATATGATTGTATCAGCTCTTTTAGTTGAGCTTTTCTGATTTTTATCGAAAATTGTTAAACTTCTAGTGTTTCTGAAACATTGTTAATTATATTTTTTATTTGTATTGTAAATTTTGTTATAAAAACATGAGCGAAGCTTTTTGATAATTGAAGACATTTTTTTTGTATAAGAATGATTAATTTTTTCTATTTCACAAAAATTTGTTTTAGAATATTATTACCGACCTGTATTGTAAAATTAAGTCTGGAGATGAGAAGATCACTTGTAAAAAAATACATCTCTCAACGTATAATGTGCAATCACTCTTAATATAATTAAGAAATGCTGTAAGATACTGTACCTAATGTAAAGATATCTTGCTGAATAAAGACACAATATTTATTCATATTTCGTGTATAGAATTCATGTTTTTAACATTCATTCAAGCATGAAATTTCGATATTGAATTTTGTTCAGAGATTGTAAGTGCATTTTTATGTACATTGAAAAATATTGGGAATAAAAGACCAAAAAATACGAATAACAATTTTTATCTGTACACTTTTTATTGTCATGATAAAATTATACTTTTTCATTCAGAATCAACAGCTTGATAAATAACATCGTGAAAAACGTATTGGATTTTTTTATCAAGCAATCTGTTTAGCAGGTATTTAGCATTTCGATTAAAAACAATAGTGAAAGTGCTAACAAATTGAAAAAATTAAATGTCACATTTTAATGCAAAATTTGAAATTTAATTGATTTTGATAGTTCAATAACAAAAATTTTAATTTGTAATATTGAAACAATTTTATTTCATTTAAATTCCATTACACATTTTAAATTTCATTTTATATGTGCATTATATTACATACACAGTAAATAATTACAAAATTGAATTATGTATTATACACAAAGTGCAGTTCAGAACATCGAGTTTGAAAAAGTTAAGTGAAGATGGCAGGTGCAACGGTACGTTCAAACTGACGGTCGGAAAATCAATAAAGGGATTGACAGAAGCGGGGGAGTATAGCATCCCCGCGAACGCCGCAAAATCAGTTTCATGCTCTCTGTGCATGCGAAAAGAAAACACTTTAGGTGACACTTGCTTGCTTTTCATTCGTTACCGTTATCTTGTTTTTTGCACGACCTGCTCTCCGTCAGGACACGACGATTTTCCCTTCGACGGATTGACGGCGCCTTTTGTGCGTGGCGCCGCAACCAACAAGATGTCAGTTAAGGTACGTTTATTTAAACAAATTCAAAATTTTCATCCCTTCAATTCAACGAAATATTAATTTTTGATAATTAAAAAATTGCCATCTAATTTGTCTCCACTTTTTGAGCGTTGTCATTTAGATCGAGTCGCTCTGTAACGAGGAACATTGAACTTGAAATGTCTGACGAATTGCCAGTTGAATTAAATGTCTGAAGTTGCAACTTATTAAAAATTCAGCTTGAAAAAATTGATTTTCAACATTGTTTTTTTTTTTTGCAAATGTAAAATAGTTTTTTTTTTTTTATGTAGAGTGAAATGTAGTTCATCTTCTCCAAAAGTTTGAGACATTTTTGTTCAAATGAAAATTTAATGGGATATTTGAAATTTGAAATTAAATATAAAATTGAAATTTGCCAATTAAAAATGAAAGAAAAAAAAATTGTTTCACGTTTTACGTAGGAGCACGTGTTTCAGCGCAAACTAATAAATAAACGCCGATATTAGGATTAAGTTTGATGCGCTCGCGCATAGCAAGTAACTTTTTGCAGGAGCTATGAAAAGACATCAAAAGATCCATTAATGTTGCTTTATGACGGTAGCTTATACTCATTCCAGATGAAACATTTCCTACATAATCTCGAGGAGAATTTATAATTTTTTACGACTCCACTGTCTTTATTGTTGTAATCTTTTTTTTTTTTTTTCACTTCAATTAATTTACATATCAAAAAAGGCAATTTCGCAAAAATGATTTTTACGCGATCAATTTTGCATCTTTCTTGGTAATGGCTTGAAGTTTTAATATTAATGATGATTGCACATGAGACGAGTTTTTATTGAGCGATTTTTTTTCTACTTAAGAGCGTGCTTTATTGCATGGTCCATTCAGCGATTTGTGAATGTCGCGTTGAACCGGAGCACTTGAAGATTCGCATTTCAAGGCACAAGTGCTCGTTTCCTGTTTCGATCACATGGTCAAGAAATAAGTACGATTCACGTACTTTAATTTCGAATCGAAAATGTAAAAAGAAAGTAAAATACAATTATTTGAAAATAGCTATGTATCTGAGATTGAATTTTTTATTACTTCTTTTATGAGTACATTTATTTTCCTCTTTTTTTGACAATACAATTTCAATTAAGTAAGAACAATAAATAAACAAAAATGAATGTAAAAAATTGTTATTTAAAAATGCGTATTCAAATATTTCTATTTTAAACGAGTTTTCATTGCGTTTTTTTGTTTTTCACACAAAACAGTTCTGATTTCATTAACATGAGTGTACTGAATTTTGAATATAGTTAAATTACGAAAAGGCCTTTGAGTGGCTATTGAGTTACTTAATGCAAATGGTGACCTACTTGAAAGCACAAATTGATTACACTTTATTTTGACGTTCGCACATGCGGTAAACAAAAATTGCAATAAAGAGCTGAGCAAATAGATAAACAAAAGTTTATGCGATTCGTTTCAGTTATTTTGAATGCATAGCCTTAAGAAAAGTTTCCAAAGTTTAGAACGTGCCTCGTAAACAGGACTCTGAGATTTTTCAAATGAAAAATGCATTAAGAAGTGATCATAAACTAACAGATAAAATATTTGCATATAAATAATTTTGTACCAATAAACTTTGACCTTTTTTTTAGTTTTTAATATCAAGTAGAAAAGCGAATCATGAAAAATACGTTAAATCCAATCTAATGTTAAAATGAAATAATAAAGGTCTTGCGATGAATTACACGGAAGTTTTTTAATATATTTTTTTAATAAAAATTGTACATTAAATGGTTATATTACACTTTTTCCTAGCGAAACTGGTGCTTTGTTTTAACCGATCGGTGTAAATTGTAATACACTCTCGTGTATCATGCTTTTTCATCAAATTGTACTAACAAAGTGATATTAATTTATCAGACTCAAATGTTCCATCCGTTTACTGTGAAAATACATTAACATCAGGGCAAACATCGTACCAGCCCTATATATGCCAAATACTGTCCACCGAGATAATTATTCCCAGAGGCCGATACCCTCTAAGAAAATAAAACGTCTTCATGCAAATTTTATCGAGACCAATTTTTCATTACAAAATAATACAAACCAATTGTTTGTTTTATCTGTTTCATCTTCATTATTGCTAATAGAAATTGATTTCTTAACTTTTGCAAACGTTTGCAAGAAGATAATAATCTTGATTAAAAGGGGAAAAAAAAGGAAAAAAAATCCTGCTCCCTCAAAATGAAATTTCTACTCGATTATCATTGATGAAATTATTTCCTGAACAAACAAATCACACGGGAGAGAATTTGTTGATCAAACATCAATATAGAGTAGAATATAGAACCGATCATTTGTTTGGATGGGAAAACTAATTTTCAGTTGGCTGATCGATTCGTTATTCCCATCGTCGAGCTTGAGCCTAGGGGAGATTGTGATTAAACAAAAAAGAACCGGCCTAAAAAAGATATTAGGACCGGGGAGTGAATGCGGGAAGTACGCAGTCGCGCAATGCTAAACGCGTATCGTGTATCTGATAGGCTCGATCTGTATTTGTCAGTGTACACTTTGACCCAGCTGTTCGGTCTTCGGCGAGTTGTGCCGTGTCATGTGCTCACGTGCTCTTGGCGCAGCGAACCGAGTGCCCGTTTTCCATCGGCTCAGTATTTCGGCGCGACGCATCGCGTCTCACATCCTCCGCCGCGAAACATGCACGCGCTGCAACAATTTTCACCGTAGTTCACAGTGAAGTTGCGACGAGTCTCTATCGATGTGCGTATAGTAATTAATAAAACAATTAATTAAATTTTTTTACTCTAATTAATTAGTAAAATGTTTATCAATAATTTGATTTAATTACCGGGACAAATGAATAACCATTCATCCTTTATTGCGGATTACACAATTTTGTATTGCACGAATTTATTTGTGTCGCGTGAAAGAAAGATGGGAAATCATTTATAAAAGAGATAAGGAGAAACAATGTTTGCAAAAAAGGAAGAAGCGATTTTGAACATCGCGAAAACGAATAATGGTTATGTAAAAAAAAGAGTAAAATTACAAGTGCTTAACATTCAACAAAACAGTGAAATTGCGTATGACTTGAACGTCCGTGGTTGATAAATTGATACCGGAAGGCGTATATCATATTAAATATCAGCTTTCAGTAAATGAACACGTCACAACTGCGAGTCGCGAATTGTAAATTGAAATCACCAACTCGGTTTCGGTGTACGAGAAGTAACGAGCCGAATTATTTTATGGGAACGATATCAATTGGCCTAACGATCGCGGCGACTAGAATGAGAAGCACGCCGTTCGACAAATGCCAAACCAAGGCCGAACGAATTTATTGCATTTCAATGTACAGAACGCGAAAGTTGTCACATCGGAGCACGTATTTCCGTGGCGTTCAAAGGAAAACGGGAACAATATTCGCAAACTGATCTCGTTAATCTTCGGAGCGGATGAATTTCGAAGGAGGGCGCAAATTTAAAAGCTATTTATAAGCATAGCTAAAATAACGGTTCGGCAAAATTTCTTATTCGCGAATCTGCTTTTTGACGGCAATCTATAGCTAAGACTTATTTATAATAATTCTTGGCAAATATGTTTCTATGAAATGTTTGTACGATTGGAGTTGTTTAAGTGAACTTAAACCGAACTGTAATTTAAAACAGATGTGTATTTGAAGGATAGAATTTTTTTCATTCAATTTTGATTATATTTTTTATCATTTGAGAAAGTTGGGCCTAATGAAAGAATAAAATTATAGTCGATAAAAAATGTTCTATAAATAACAACGAACAATAAATTTGTTTAAAAAATAATTCAGTAATAAAAACGTCAAAATTTACGTCAAAGGATGAGAATTCAATCGCGATAATAATTTTTTCGTGTTATATCAACATTTGTTATACAAATGAAAAAAACCATTTACTTGAAATGTCACAATTTTTTCAAGAACGTTTCAACCCTTGAGGTAGCTGTTTTGCAAAATTTTTTAAAGTAAACTCGTACTTCTTTCAGAATGATTTTATCGATGAATGAAATTTTTTATTGCAAACAAAATTCTTTTCTTTCAATTAGTCTTCTTTTAATAATTCAATGTTACATTTGTATCACATTTGTTTAGACTAGTTAAATCCTATATCTAACCGATGTATTGAATTTGAATGATAAAACTGATATGAAATTATGAGTTTTCTTAAAAGATTAATAATAATGCATATGGAACATTGCTTTTTAAATATTTTTTTGAAACAAAAACGAAAGTTCAATATTCTAAAACATGATACAAATTGGGTGCAACATATATTGTTTGTTGAAAATAGAGTACTTAAAAGTTTTTGAATTTAGAGATGTGCAAACTTGTGTTAAAGCCCGCATTACGTTTTGCATTACAGATGACAAGGTACAAACAAGCGGAGTTCGAGGATGAAGACTGCAGCAGTATTGGTTCCGTGGCACTCAACAGCACGGGAGTCAGTGCCTCGGCTACACATATTCGTTACCATCCGGTAAGATTTGTTGAATAATAAAATGTTCAAATTAGTTGAGAATAAACAGTCCGGTTTTTTATGTCAGATGTCACGTTATGAGCAGCCTTATATAATAAACTATCAAGATTAAGTTTAAAATAAGTTTGCATAAGTTTGAGATGTAACAAATTCTACAGTATGCCCCTCCTTCACGCGGTCTCTGACGCTTTGGCAGCGAACGAATTTTGTTTATTGAAAAATGAGTTGGCTCAAGCGATGTTACAGTAAAAAAAATGTTATTCATCAAAAAGACGAATGTTCCTCCTTCCGTGGTTGTTGGGTAATAATAAATGAGGAAGCACAGTTTCGCTGGTGTTTAAATAGATTTCGCTTATTCCAAAGTGACGGTGTTTTTATATCGATTCCACTTTAAACTTTTAATAGTTTTTTTTGTCGATGTTTTTTGTTGGACGCTCATGTTTGCTTCAAAAAAGTCACGTAGTTGAAGTTATTTTGGTTTGGCTTTGGAAAAAAGTTGTGATGATAATATGTGCAGCAATTTTTGCAACGTGAGTGTATAAAATTGTGATTATTTTTCAAGTACAATGACAAGCATTGAGTTGTACGACCGTACTATCACTGCATAGAAATGAATATCTTCCTTTTTATCTTACGTATTGACCTAAATTTCAGGTTTAGAGTATGTCTTTTGACGTCAGAAATATATCTTCTCTTTTTGTATTATTTTTTCCTGATTTATTATATTGAATCGTTCGATTGTGTGTAAGAAGCAGATATGTTTCAAGTCATCGGCAATTTTTTTCCCAACATCAATCATGATTTGAAAAAGTTTTCTCTGAAGGAGATTTCAAAAAAATTTTGCTCTTAGTTACATAAATAAATATACTTAGTATTAAAGATTTGAATTACAGCGAATGTTTTTGAAAAAAAAAAAAATAATAATAATAATAAAAAGATTATAAATGTCGGTGTAAATTTGGAAATAATTCAGGATTACTTCGTTCAACAGGGTACAACGTTGTGGCGGGTGCGGAGTGCACTGGAAAAATGTCTTCTCATAGTTTGTGGTACACTTTTACTGATGGTAGTGATTCTGGCCATAATCATAAGTAGTAAAAATGGTTGGGACGACGCGCAAATTCTCCACGTAACTTCTCACAAAGGTCAGCAAATCACACGAGCTTATAACAAAAATGTGATTTCAAAATTTATGCGTTTTGCGGTAAAAAATAAATCAGTTTATCAAGTCAGATATCTGGTTTTTTAACAAATCGGCCGTCAGATTGTTCTAATTCTCCATATTTTCAACGAACTTGCGACCGAAGAGCATTAATTAAAAGTAATCAACTTTTTTTGACAGATGGATCACATTGTCTCACGGAACACTGCGTCACAGTAGCTGCATCATTGATAAACAGCATAGATCATTCGGTTGATCCTTGTGTTGATTTTTATGATTACGCTTGCGGAGGTTGGATTAAGAAAAATCCCATACCCGACGGCGAGAGCTCATGGGGGACGTTCCGAAAGTTGGAGCAAGACAATCAGCTAGTTATAAAAAATGTGCTCGGTACGAGAAACTAAAATGAAAAATTGCCACTTCACTTTTTTTTCTGGTGTTCGTTCATAACTTTTGTCTGTTGCTCAACTTCCATTGAGATTGATTACGGCGAGATTTATACTTTTGTCAATTTGATTCGCAGAGAAATCAAATAACGAGATGAAATCTAAAGCCGAGAGAAAAGCGAAGCAGTATTATTTGTCATGTATGGACGCGAATGACACAATAGAGGCACTTGGCGCAACGCCGTTGCAAAATTTACTGAAAAGTGTCGGGGGTTGGAACATCACCGGCGAATTTAATATCGATGACTGGTCTTTGCAGAGGAGCATGCACATCCTTCAAAATGGTTACAATATGGGCGGTTTTTTTACCTGGGGCATCAGCGAGGACGATAGAAATAGCAGCAGGCACATCATTCAAGTAATTGAATCACAATACACCACCTTTGTTATTTAACCCTTGGCACATTGTATTAGCACACAAACCCAGAACGTCGTTGCAGGCTTAAATTTTGTTTAATTTTTATTTGTAATAATTGAAACAATATTTTAAATAGCAACAATATTTTTATGGAAGATTCTTTCTAATCTAATCATTTTAGTTATAATCGACACTTTGATTAAAATGATTGGAAAAAATGTTGTATAATGATCTGTGAACGGAAATACACGCATTTTACATTGAAGAAACACCAAAAAGATTTATTGTATAACAAATAGTTTTTGGTCACTTTTTTCTAGATTTTTTAAAATTATACTCAATTTTTACCCGTATGGTATGTTAAGGGTTAATTCTACACGGTTTGGTTTTGTTTAAATTTAAAATTTTAAAATGTTCAGTAACAAAAATTGTAAAATTAGAAAAATGTTTATTGTTCAACGTTCAGATCGATCAAGGAGGTTTAACATTGCCAACAACGGACAATTATTTAAACAAAACAGAGCATGGGAAATTGTTGGAGGCATATCTGGACTACATGACCACGGTAATGTTGATATCTGTTTACGAATTAGTTATTGTATGTGTTCCTTCTCAAATTTTATTTATTATGTCGTTGGGGGTGAAACTTTTGGGACAAGCCATCATGAGAATTTGTATTGCAGATTGGCGTGCTCTTGGGCGGTGAACAAAACTCAACGCGGAAGCAAATGTCAGATATTATTGAGTTTGAGACAAAAATAGCCGAGATAACGATTCCTCTGGAAAACCGGAGGGACGAAGAAAAGTTGTATAACTTGATGTCTATTAGCGAGCTCCAAAAACGCGCGTCGTTTGTAAGTTTCAGCCAGCCTAATTTATTTTCAACGGAGATCTTATCGCGATTTGTCATGTTTCTATTTTTTTATCCAAGATGATGTATGCATGTATACGTGTGGCAGATAAATTAACAGGCGATCTATCATGGAACATTAATAAGGGTGGGTCATAATAATTGATTAAGAACTGTAGGGTATGATTGGTGCTGCGTTAATGTTATCAGCGCTTTTTAAGAGAACTAAAATAAACTCAACAAAATACAAAATAGAAAGAAGAGAAAATATCCTGAAGGAAAAAAAGTATTTGACGAGTTTCATCCACTTCATTCGATTCAACTGGGGTGAACAAATTAATATGAAACAAGATTAGTCAGCGAAAATAAACGCGATGAAATCGTCTCCGCTCGATGACGCAGCTATAAAGTTCCTCTCAGGTTGTTTCCTTTGTTTGGTCGCATCGCTCATGTTCAAAATATTTTACAGATGTCATGGCTGGACTATTTCCAAAACGCTACGTCGATTGTGAAAAAGAAAGTGAACAGCAAGACCATGATCGTGAATTACGCGCCCGAATATTTTGCAAATCTTACGAAGCTCGTGCAAGAGTATAACAAAACAACTGATGGCAAAGTGTACGTCAATTTGCGATGTCCAAGTGTATGTGTGCGTGTGTGTACGCGTTCGCAAATTCGCTTCTGACTATTTTTTCGGAGTAAGACTAATGATCTCCATTATTTTTTTTCCAGTATCTTGAACAATTACTTGGTCTGGCAAACGGTACGTTCTTTGACAGCGTATTTATCGAAACCGTTTAGAGACGCTTATAAAGGTCTTAGAAAAGTTCTAATTGGTTCAGACGGCCGGGAAGAACCTTGGAGATACTGTGTGAGCGATACTAATAATGTCATGGGGTTCTCCATTGGAGCTATGTATGTAAGGGAGGTGTTCCAGGGCAACAGCAAACCTCTGGTTAGTATTTATATCATAAAATATTCCAATATTATTATAAAATATTATTTTTTAATTTTCAATCTCAATAATTTTTAATCCTTTGATCATCTTCTTATTGAAATCGTTATTTTTATTCAAAAAAGATAAAAAGTTTTGTGTAAATGTTTTTTCTAGGCGGAAAAAATGGTGAACGAAATTCGTGACGCCTTTATGAAGAGCTTAAAAAATCTTGATTGGATGGATGAGGAAACGCGAAAAGCAGCCGAGGAGAAAGCGGATGCGATCTCCGACATGATAGGATTTCCAAATTTCATCTTGAATCCGACTGAGCTAGATGATAGGTACCGAGATCTGACAATCAAGCAGAACGAGTATTTTATGAATAATCTGAGGGTGAACAAATACAATCTGAAGAAGAATCTCGAAAAGCTAGATCAACCGGTAAACAAAACTACTTGGATTATGCCTCCATCCACAGTGAATGCGTATTATACGCCATCAAAAAATCAGATCGTTTTTCCTGCCGGGATTCTGCAAAGCCCGTTTTTCGACATGGAAAATCCAAGTAGTCTGAATTTCGGTGGGATGGGTGTAGTAATGGGCCACGAGCTCACTCACGCTTTTGATGATCAAGGTATTATAACTTAATGTTAAAATCTTTACAAATTCAATTTGAATTTAATTAATTTAATTAACTTGTTATGATTTCAATGAAATGAATTAAATTAGTAATTATTATGATGTTATTATTTGATTATGACAATTGTCATACAAAATTCTCTTTCAATTCTTAGGTCGGGAATATGACTTGAATGGAAATTTGCACAAGTGGTGGAATAATGCAACCATTGCAAGATTCAAGAACAGAGCGCAGTGTTTCGTAGAACAGTACAATAAATACGAAGTGAATGGGAGGCATGTTAATGGCAAACAAACTTTGGGTAAGTTTATTCTGGCAAATTGGTTTAACAGTGGTTAAGCAATCTTATAGCTTTAATACTATTATTATAATATTTATATTTTGTAAATATTAATATTATAATAAAATATTTTTATGCATTTATAAATAAATGAAAGATGTATTTAATTTTTATTCTTTTATTTTTATATTTCAGGTGAGAATATTGCTGACAACGGTGGTTTAAAAGCTGCGTACCATGCATATCTTGAGACAAAAAAGAATTACACGGATCAATTGCCACTACCGGGACTTAATTTAACTCACCGCCAACTGTTTTTCTTAAACTTTGCTCAGGTATGTCAGACAAACAATAGTTTCATGGAATAATGTTTAATAAAATGCTAGTTTAATTTTATCAAATTGACATAATTTTTCAAATAGGTGTGGTGCTCAGCAGTTACTCCCCAAGCTGTAAGTCTGCTGATGGAAAAAGACTCCCACACTCCAGCAAAGTACCGCGTCATAGGACCCTTGGCGAACATGAAAGAATTCGCCACCGAATTTAACTGCGCATCGGGAACAAAGATGAATCCAGCCAACAAATGTGAACTCTGGTAACCTTCTATGATCCAACAAACTGAATAGAATAATTAATTTTTCACATTCTTACGAAAAACATCAAGACAGAAACAAAGTAAAACCAAAAGTTTTCAAATAGAAAGAGAAAGAGAGAAAGAAAAAGAAACGTAAGGGAAATTATTGGTTCCTGACTTTAACCGACTCGAGGGGTCAAGAGATTTGCGAGCTCTTGACTAGGTACTTATACTGATGGTAATTTACTGTTATTATTGTTATTTATGTGATGCTGGTCGTTTATATGATATAAAAGGCGGTAGATGAAGGACAATTGGTGACAAGAAAAGAAGAAGAAAGAAATAAAGAGCCCACAACCGCTATTAAGCTGTATAATAAAAAGTGTACAAAAAGATTACGATTGTGTACGGTTTTAACAGAGCCGAACACTTATTTGCTGTGAAACACTACAATTCAAACACTGCAAAATATGATAGTACATAAATATAAATGGTGCATTTTGTGTCTAATAAATTGTGATATTTGTTCAACCACGATTATACTTTGCAATAATCAAATTAATGAAAAAAACACACTCCTTAAAAAATTACAAACGCAGTTGTACAACATTTTTTTACCATTTTTTTAATTTATTGATTGAACTGAACAGTTGGAGTTGAATATGGCTATAAATTAATGAATCGAATACTTCTGCGGGCAGGATAGATTTTAAGTTTAATAAGCTAAGCTGCTGGACAAAGCCTCCTCAATTACCAATCACAAAAACTCTTTTCAAGATCAAAGATATTTTTAATGACGAATGCCAGAGGTATATCTGATAACTTTGATTTATCTGTACTTGAAGGTGATAGTGAAATTGTACGAATATTCGTGTAAATACAAATCTTTAACGTCACTTACAAAATGAAAAATAAACAAAGTGCATTTCATTTAAAAATAAACAAAGTTTGAGTTTGTTTGTTATCAACATATCTGTGGCGTTTCATAAATTAGAAATATATTTGCTCTGCTATTATCATTGCGTTATCTCAGTGTGTTAACTTCAAAATGCAATGTTGAAGAGTCGTATATTCAATGTTATACTGACGTCAGTGTGCAAATAGCGATCTATATTTTGTAGTCTGTTTTACCGAGCGTATTGTATTTATTTTTGTTACAATTCTCAAAAGTGCAAATTACTGATTCCAAATCCAAGACGAAACGTCACTTTTGCGTCAAAGCCGGAGGTATGAAAAGTTGGTGGTAATGTAAGATACAGCTTTGTGTGACGTTTCATATAAGTGGGTGTAATTTCAAACAGATGTGTATGAGCTGACAAAGTTTGCTGTAAATATGGCATTATTTCTTTAACATACAATGTGTTGTACATGTAAAAAAAAGATTCGTTCGTAAGTGACATACCCTACCAGCAAAAGGTCTAACTGTGTGTATTTCAATGGTTATAAAAAGTAATTTAAAAGAACACTTTATGAAACGTGATTAATCCTAGCGAACGAGAGAAACTTATTCATGGTTTCTGAAACGGGCAGCATAGAAAAACGGGACACAATTTCAACTTCCATTTTTTTCTGGGTGATATATTATGCGACGAAAAAAAATCCATTCGTATTTCCAGAAGACATTTTTTTTTCTGATGAAACAATTTGCAATTTTTTTATTGATCTACGGTATTAATGGAAGTTGAATATTTGTTCTAAATCAAAAAAAAAAAAATTTTTTTTTTGTTCGATGATAAATGTTCCGGTGTGACAATATGGTCTTAGACTGTACCACGAGTCTTTAAAACCCACCTGAATTATTTAGTAATATCATAAATAATAAATTTGTACTCGTGAAACTATTCTTATTTTTTTAAACTTTTCGCAGTGCATTTATATGTCCATGGTAAAACAAAAGCAACGTTGCTGGTGCAAAACCAATTGAACGTGAAAGTATTTTCAACGACATGGGTATTTGTAAAATGCCAAGCCATACAGCGATAATCAATTTGATATGATTCTACCGATATTGTTTACCTTTGTATTGATTTTTTTATTTGAATGAAAAGTGACTGACATAAAAAAAACTGTACATCATTTAATTCTACAATACATAAAAAATGCTTTAAAAAATTATGAAATTTTACAATGTCTCTCAAATTATTTATTAATTTAGATTTTTTTAATTATTAATTAATGTGAAAAATTGAATGAAAAAAGCATGTAATGTTTGGTATTCAAGTTGACATTACGGCGTGATATGTGTAGTTCTTCTATAAGGAAATAGAATAATTTTTTCTAATGTGAAATAGTTTCCAGATGTTTTCTAGCTTCTTTTTTTGTTTCATTTTAGTTAAATTTGAATTCTTCGAGGACAGTTTTTTGATCAAGCAAAACTTTTTTAACATTTCGATTTGTTCTAATGAAAAAAAGAAATACTTTTTTGTTGATATCTTCTCTTTTATTTCACATTGGCCATCAACTTTTTTGAATTAATAATTGATGCGACATTGAATTTCATTAAAAAATGCATTTTATCGGCAAATAATAAATGTACGTCGATAAAGTTACCACCTTCTCTGCTGCATGTCGGGTCGTATGTATGCTCTGCTCACTTTAAAAATAGTACCATCAATGAATAATGCAGATATTAATTATTTATTTATAGGTAAAATTAATTACTCTTGGCTCATAAAGATATTTAAAACTGTCATTACAAAACCATTGAAATATTATCCCAATTGCAAAAGACGATGATTAATCAACTATAATAATATAAAAAAAATTCAAGTCGATGCGAAAAATTATTCAACAAAAATAAACGAGATGAAAAACATGTGAACGTGTCAATGATAATAAAATCTTGCAAACAAAACTGTTCAGCTGAAATTGGCGCTGATAATTTTAGGGACGATCTCATCCGATAATAATTTTCTTAAGATTGTAACTTAGTTTTAACTGCTATTTAATCCAGAGATTGAAGCCACATCATCTACTGGCCGAAAAATCGGAATGTGTGAAAAAAAAACTTTTTTTTGCTCGATAGAAGAAATATTGTATAATGTGTATAGTGGCATGTACAAGTTTTTGATATTCTAATAAATTATATTAGTCACTCGTAAAATAACTCATCTGTATACTCGTAAAAAGTTGACCACATATACATAATCCTGTTACTTGATTCGCAGCTAAATTAAACGAGAAAAGTCAGCATTGTGATGCGGAATTAAGATGACCATTATCTCAAAATATGTCAAACTTGATATTCCACGTTATTAGACTTGCGAAATATAAGAGGTAACAAATTCGGTGTGACTTTTTTTTTTCTTCTCATTTCTATTATTGTGTTTCTAAATTTTTTTATGAAATTATCGTATCAAATGAGCACATCAGGAATTTTTAATATATCATATCAGGAGAATAATAATGTTGTCTGATTGAAGCTGGTGCGGCATTCGGAAGACTTGCGCAAAAAGTTGGAAGGGCCGTCTCATTAAGCCATTAAAATTGCTTGCGGTTGATTTTGTAAAGTGAAGCCACCTAAGTTGAATGATAGGGGTTGGGACTATTGGGTCCGGGACCTCGTTAACAGAGAAATTGACGACGGGATCGTGGCGGAAAAAATGAAACGGAGATAATTGAAGATCGGACCGCCGGGGCCACCTGCTATATTGCTCGCCACGAGGACCGTGGGCCGAATCCACGCATTCGTACTCAGGGTGAAGACAAAAAGGAACAAGAACAGGACGGGAAGAGTTGAGTTGCTGCGTCCGATCGATCGTACAAGAAGCCGCGCACGGACACGAAATTCGAAACAGATATCGTAGTTGGGTGACGATGCCAAGTGGTGACAAAAAAATTGTCGCTCTTTGCAACAGTTTTTTGCTTGATATTCACCTCGAGTATCGAATTAATGTTATGACGTCAATTTGTTTTAGCACAAATAGGAACGTTTTTAATTCTTATTTACTGCCTGGCTTTTTTTTCTCTCTCTCTCCACCTCGATGATCATCTGTGTTTTTCGCTAAAAAATTTACCATCAGAATTATGCAAAATTGTTTTACACAATCTAGCAATAAATTTTTGTATTAGTCACCGTCGAAGAAAGATGTTTCAAGATTGTAGTTAGGCCTAAAAATAACACTCTCGCGTTTGTCAAATGTTGAAGCGAAAAGAAGGAGACAAAAAAAAAAGCATTTGTGAGTTGCAGTTTTTAAACCAAAAGGCCAAAACAAGCGAGTCCGGTGGGTGTGCGTTCCTTTCCTTGTTTCACTTCGACACAGCGAAAATTTTCAGGATTATATGTTGTGTGAAAAATGGGATCCTTAATATGTTAAAAGCTTTGATGCGAGTGTCAAATAGTCGGCGCATAAATTATGCCCCGAGTTTCCTCAGACGCGCTCGAAAAAAATCGATCGTCATGATTTTGGAGAAATTGGCCAAATTGGCTAGCGCCCAACTTTCCAAACTTCTCCGAGCATTTCGCCTGCTCTTCTTGTTTCCCTCGTGCTCGCCACTCGACTTATTGCACTCAGGGTGCTGACCCTGGGCTCGTTTCTATATGTTTCTCTAAAGTTTCTCGCGCATCTACGAGTGTGTCTACTATGTAAAATAACATCCCGTCTGTAACTTCACCCTAAATGTTTCCTCGCTCAAAAATAAATGCAGTTATACGTTGTCTCGACTGAATTTCAAAACGAGAAAAATTACGCGCGTTTTCAAAGTGATAAAACTAGCGAATAATAACAAAAAATGCAAATTTACTCCGTTTCCAGAAGTAAATCTTCGTTTGTTACTTTGTTTTTGGTTTGTTTCTTCCCCCTCAAAAATCCATGTTCAATTTATTTGCTGATTTTTATACGTGATTCAGCGAAAGTTCAACTTGACGGCAACATCTGACGGTGGATTTATACAAATTGCGATTGCCAATTTAATTGACGCTTAAATCCAAGTTTCTGAACAATTTTCATGATAATTCGCCCGTTTGAATTAAAAGCGTAATTTGACACAGGGGTGACTTCAGATTGTATGTTAATTTTTGAAATTAGACTATTGTAATTCGTGGTCCATGATATATGATTATGTATATCATCATGCAGAATAACATATAATTTGGTTTTGATGGTATATCATTACTCATGATTGTATATTAAATATACCTCATCATTATATGATAATGATGTGCAATTATTATATATTGATTTCGATTGGTCAAGAGTCAATTAAAAAATCTTTCGTGAATTGCTCGCACCTTGGAAAGAAATTAAAGTTTTATTTTATTTTATTTGATGCCGTTTTTATTAAATTAAAATGCCGAGCCAAATTTCCTTTAATAATTTTATGCGAAAAATTTGAACCGCTGTAAAATCTCTCATGGACTAACATTAGACACATTTTTCTATTTAATTTCGTTTTGTATCGAAAAAAAAGTTTTAAATAATACAATCATTGCTCATGTCAGAAACAGAGTAATAAAAAAAAATTTTTTTCTTAGCAAAATCAGGGTAGCATATCAAATTTTAAGTTTCTCCAGTTTCCTCGCCGATTTTTCTCTTTCTCATTACGTTATTTCGTACGGATCCTGTCAGTGTGTTGAGCATTCGGCAAACTTTCAAACGATCTTTTTTCTTGAGGTGACCCACATTTGTTCTTTTCGCTTCTTAGTTTTCTTTGTCAGTTTCGGTTCTAGTAGCGATAAAAAAAAATCTTTGCATAAAAGCCAACCGGATAAGTGATATATATTTTGGAATATCGCAGCACGACGAAAAACACCCGCACGCGCAATGACAATTCGGAAACTATTTCTCATGCTCTGATAAAGCAGAATCTTTTCGGGTGCGATTATAAACAATGTCATCGCGTGGATAACAATGTCTCACTCCAAACCAAGTGCAAGAAATTGTGTTTTATAAGAATTATTCGGATTATTCTTATCTTTGGCTTAAAATTTTGGGACGTGCTATCATTTGTTTTGAAGTTTGAGAAAAAAAATCACATTAGTGATTTTTCTAATCACAAAGTACTAAAAAAAAAGTATGAATCGTTTTTAAATGTAAAAAAGTGACTCTCGCGTTTACCATAAATAAGCTGTGAGAAAATACACGCTTCAGTTCGATAATTTCGGCGATTTTTCAATTTTGGCATGATTTATGTTAAAATGTCAATTTAAATCATTTAGAGAGTCATTTTTGTTTGATTTTGCACGGCAACTGTGTTACGTTTTTTTAATGCTGCACCGAAGCGGCACCACGTTCTGGGAACGTCTTCGCCAAGCGAACGATCCTTCGGGCAACGAATCAGCTACGTTCTAGGAACAAAACCATCAGTTTGGTATTCACAACTCGATGTAAGAGTCTTCCCAATACCCTAGCTGTAGGCTGTGCCAAGGATTATCCGGCTCCTTTCGCTCTCATATAGGTCATTTCGAAGAACATGCCAACGCGTTATCATGTTATTAACTTACCTTCATATGTTACATCCCTTTTACTTGTGCTTTAACAAGTGAAGAATTTAAAATTCAGGAAAATTTATTTTTGCAATAACATTTTATGTAGCTTAAAATTACGTGAATTGAGAAACCTGTGTCAAATTTTCAATAATACGTTTTAAACAATTATGATACAAATTAGTTAACTACCCTAGTAGAAATTTAATTTGAACGTCAATGAGAGCCAATATCCCTGATCGGACCTTGAACGATATTTTGATAAAATTATTGTATTTAATAAAATTAATGATAATTAAATTTCAATAAAATCGTTTTTCGGTCAGATTTCATAATTCAGTCTGTTCGAAATTTCTATTGCAAAAAATTAACTTCAAATAAATAATTTCAAATTTTGTTAAGTTTGAAAAAATTATTGCAGCTCCATTAATCCTAACGATAATTTTTGAATTAAATTGTTTTCAATTTGTTCAAAATAAAATAAGTTGCTGTTAAATGATGATGATAGTACTGAAAATTATGTACTAATAGAGATGACAGGCCTATTGATTTCTAGTAGATTTTTCTTATTTGATTTATTCTGTTATTCTGTTATACTGAGCAGATAGAGGTAGTCAGAAAAACAGTGAGGTAACAGCTAGGAGTCCGGTAATCACAACTGGACTTCTATATTAGTCTAACCTTATTTCCAGCTTGAGACTTCAATGCGCTGACATTGTGGGATATTGAGTTTTTGATCAGTTACTTTCTTTTGTAGATCGACATTGATAACAAATTAAAATACCGAGGCTAAATTTGTAATTGATAACTAACTTTAACGAGCTGCCGATAGATGAATCTTAGACGTCATATCTTGAATGATAAAATTGAAAAACCATGAAGAAGTTTAAAATACCTTTTGCAAATATATTTGCGACATTTTGTGAATTTGAAAGAAAACATATTCACCTAATAAATTTTTCAATTTTCAAGTAAAAATCAACACAACGTTGACGCAAGAGCATACATCGTGTCTTGCTGAAAACATGATTAGATCTGATAATTCCATTCTTCAATTGTGTACACATCAGTTTATAAATTTTTCTTACGCGAAAAATTTTGTTATGTAAATTTGCAACATTGTTGCAACATTGCAGTGAAAAGAACTGTTCTTTTTCGAGATGAATTGTTCAAAAATAAACTTTATCTTTTTTGTTCCTCTTTTAGTTTCTCTTTTAATATAGTTTTATTAACAATTAAAAATTTTTAAAACAAAACAAAAAAACTGGAAATATTTATGGCTTTCAATTCTTAAATAAAAACAATAATTTTTGTTTATTTTGTCATTCCTTTCTTTCAATTATTATTTCACCATTAATTTCTAAATGAAAAAAGTTAATATCATGTACATATACATTTATTTATTGTTTCTGACTGACTAAACAAAATTTCGATTTTCATTTACAAAAATGGAAATGAAGATTAAACCACACACGAATGAGTACGCGCACATTGCGTTTGTGATTCGATATCGAAAATGCAATCTCGGGGATGACGTTTGTTGCTGGCTTGTTAAAGTTTGGATTTGCGAGTTGCACAGCAGGTGGTGAGAGAAGGTATCGGGCTGGCTGGTGAGGCCCCGCCGTGCTGAAAAAGCATCTCACCCTTTAAAATCTATTTCCAAGTGTATTTGCAAAACAAGCGGCGCAAAAAGCGCTGGATGTACGTGCACGGGTGGTCGTTCGTGTGCCGTCTACACGCGAATGCGTAAGATCCAGAAAAGCGAAGAGGAGAAGGCCTCCTCCTCGACATATATGCAGTGAGGGACGCACGCCTCCTGACTCAGTGCTTGACAAGCCAGCAAGCTCTTAGCATCTCTCGCTCCTGGTGGTGGGCCGAGCATTTGCACGCGCGCCAATCGTTCCGAGCATCGAGAACGAGCAAACAAAACAGCCGCACGTCCGGCCAATTGAAACACTCGCGAACACACCGTTTGATAACGCCGATCAATTGTTTCTCGCCAACAATTATTATTTATCCCAAAAAGAAATTTTTTTTATTCAATCGCACAATTTTTTCTCGAGGGACTGTCCGAGATCGGATCGGCAGAAATGAAGTGATTGGCGGTCCTGATAGCGCGATGACAGATGAAGAAAGGTGCCCCGTGGCCGAGGCCGTAGTTAATCGCGTGTCATCGACTGCTCGCCGCGCAGTGTAGTGCGGTGTTTCTTAATGAATGGCAGTGCTCGCTTCAGGACAGCCGCACTTGGGGACAGCGCGCCAATCGGTACCATCGGACTGCGTGTATCGCGATTAGATATGAATGAGCGCCTGTCGTGCTAACGCTCCTCTGTTTACGTTCCAAGTGATCAACGAGCCCGACAAACTCGCGAGCGCACAATGATCACTAGGTTGTTGTTGTTCGCGGTGCCGCTGCTGTTGCTCGGCACGTTCCAGGCCCCGGGCATCTACGGCAAGGCCTCCGACAGTCTCGGCCTGACCGGCGTCGAAGGCTGCAGTGCGTGCCGCATCCACGAGGAGATCCGGGCCCTCAGCTTGGAAGCGATCAAGGAACAGATACTCAATAAACTCGGCCTCAAACAGGCGCCCAATATGACTGGCAGGGCCCTACCGAGGATACCGCCGATCTCCAAACTCATGGACATGTACGGCATGCAGTCGGACCAACCGCAGCCCCTCGAGCCCGGTATCACACACCACGAGGAACTCGACGAGTTCGCTGCCAAAACCGAGACCGTCTTTGCTTTGGCACAGCCGCGTAAGTTTTACTTTCAGATTTACATTCGAATTTGTAAGGTCAGGGAAACGACGACCAGTATGTTTGGTCAATGACAAAAAGGAAACCTGCAAAATGAAGGCTCAGGAAATTTGAGCTGGGGAATTGATTGATCAAGATGAGAGTTATTCAGTCATATGGTACAGTTGACATTAGAGCTCGATCTTTTTTTTTCAAAAAAACAAATAAATAAATAAATAGGTCAGATTAACCCATTTTTTGTCAAACCTTAAAAGATTATACTTCCTTATAACTTCTTCTATGTTTTTTGGAAATAAGTTTCATTTTCATTTTTTTACGATATAAATTATTTGCGCTCATACATTATTTCTTTCATGTGGAATCTGAACACTTAAAAAATTTCAGATATAAATATACATACCCAACCCAATGGTATGGGAAAAAATTACTTGTACCGAGTCTTAACAATATTACGAAAACAATTTTTCGAAAATGTTGCCATTGCATCAGAGGCAAGAAATGGGTTAACGGCGATGATAATTGGCAGATCAATCGTTCGCGTCGATCAAGTGAATGAAAATGTTAATTAAATCATTAGCTAATTATATTACTAATCAAGAGAAAGAGTTTGTCATTGAAAACATTGTTGCATTATTTCAATTGGTCAAGTTGTGTGTATTTGTTTCGAGAGCATTTTTCGCGTGTCAATAACCTACATGTGACTTGGCAAAATATAACTTGAGCCCACTGTATGTACTGGCAATGATAAAGTTCAAGTGTTTCATACAATAAGTACTTAAGTATCATAAAGCCCTCATTGCCACCTTGAAGTCACGACATGAAAATTTATTGCATTCATTTTGAACACATTACAATGTTGGTAATTGAATCTATAAATAATCTGACTTGATTTTGCTGGATCGCAGGGAATGTTTTAAATTTAAACTGTGGCAAAAATTTTGTTTGAGATCGATTGACGAGAGTTGCCCACATCTGGGATTGCAAACAGAGTCGAGGATGAAAAGTGAACGGTGATGTGCAAATCACGCGCGAACACTCGGCAAAATTTGATTGATGACAATAACCCGTTCGAGCGCATGCAACGACTTGATTGCGCGCAGCTCGCTTGCGAGATTGTTCGAATTGAAGCTCGGTCAGTCGGAGCACGCTGGTCCGAGTTGGTCGCGGCGTTGTTTGTTTTTGTAGTTCCTCGTAGAGTGGTAGGCGCATAATGTGGGATAATAGGAGCATGATAAATGGTCACGATTACGGACGTTGATCTTCGTAGGTGGTTGCACATCCATCCGTCTATCTGTCTGCTACGCCAAGTCGCATCCTTTGCGACAATCATCATATTTGCATTCAACCAACACAAACAACAAAGATGCCGTTGAACTTTTTTTTTTCAATCTCCCAAAATGAACTCCTGTAACGTGCTGTTGAAACGTAATAAAAAAAGATATACATGAATATAAGAAAATAAAAAAATTAAAATTAAAAAAACAAATCAAAAATTAAAAGAAACGATAAAATTAATATTTCATTATTTAATTGAAATGTGCAGTTGATTAGAATGAATTTAATCATTTGGAAGGGGGGAAAATTGGATAGAATAGAAAAATATTTGAGAAAGCTGAACGTCTCTATTTGTAGATAAACTGGCCCTCGCGGAGGTGTGAGGTCGTAAAGTGCAGCGACGTTATCATTGGCGTGCGACCTAGCCCTCGCTCGCAAGAGACTACCGGAGGATTTATGGAATTCGACGAAGTACGCGAATTCCAGGTTTCTTTATCTTTCGAGCTTCCCTTCGTATTCCTTTTTCCCATCCTTCTCCTTGGATAATCGTCTTCTCTTACCTTCTCTTTCGGTAATCGTCCATCTCTCTTTTCTTCGATCACTTCTTCGAAGAACTGACCACCGGTTTTTTGTTTCTCATCCTCGAGAAATTGATCTCGGTCGACCAGTCGACACACGTCCACGCGGCTTACCGTGTGCGCTCTGGCTTCTCTCCTCTCTCTTTCTCTCTCTTTCCACCTTGACATCGGGCTCTCTCTTTCTTACGCACTGCGTACTGTAATTGTGAGCAAGTAGATGCCCAATAAAAAGTGAAAATTTCGCACGATACATATGCAGTTGAACGTTATAAACGCGGCCTCAAACTCAGCCGAAGGTCACGGCCGCTGATAGAACGTAGGTCAGGCCCATCGCTTATTATTGTGTTAGCCTATAAGCGGTGTGGGTGGTGACTCGCGGTCAAGATCAAGATTAATTTTTAAAGCTTGCGAAGACTTCTCATATTTTTGCATATCTCTTCGTGCTCGCGATTTTTATTTTGATGCACTATAATTGATAGTTGCCTGATTTTTCGATCAAGGCGAAAGAATGCTGAGCACAACGTTTTAATTTTTTGTTTGATTTTGTATATATTTTTGATAATCGCAAAATTAACATTTTCAATTTATAAGACAAATCGAGAAATATCATCCAAAGTAGGCAAAATATAAAAACTCACTAGATGCGATTGATGCAAATTCATTTGTTTCAACTTTTTTCGAAAATTATTCTATAATGTCAGTGACAAAAATTTATTTTCTCCATTTTTTTTTCAGGCAAAGGTAAAAAATGGAATAATTGAAGTTTCATGAATCCTTAATTTTGTCTGACGAAGCCAATAAAAATTGTCAACTGGATGAAAAGCTGAAATTTGACAAGAGCGTAGAAAAGCTTTCTGCGTGATTAATTCCGCGTGTCAATTATTTGTAACAGAATTAAAACCGTTAGGGTATTTGAATGCACGAGGCATTGATCGTAATGTTTAACACCGTGTTGGTCTTTAGCTACTTCCAACAGTAGTGTTGAAATTAATAAATGTGAAATGGATATAGATGGATAACCGGATAATAATGACGCCCGATACCAGGGAACGCTGCGGCTAACATTTTCGCAGACAGGCGCCGCACAACAGAGGCTCTCATTGCTACACACAATCGATTCTATTTTCTGCCGTCACCGTATCTTAAGCGTAATAATTTTGTTTACCGTTTTCATTTCATGTAACGTAACCTGCATCACAATTCATGGCGCCAGCGCTCAGTTTCACGTGCAGAGAACGATGCTGAACGAGGCAATTTATAGCGCCGATGTAGAATCAGTTATTCAATATAAGAAGTATCATTTTGCACAGGTACTTTTTTTTCACCGAAATATAAATAAACGATAGAAACAAAATCGCAACTTTTTCTCGTTCAATCGTATTTGGAACGATAACTGGTTGATTTTTTTTTAGAATGGGGTAAAGGGGGTAAAAAAATTTCGTCGTATATAGGAGAAAAAAGTTTTGTCAGTGTCCTTTGAATTTTTTCCAATCTAAACAAACAAAAATCGCAGACAGGAGGGACATTAAAATTCGACGAAAAAAAGTGGCATAATATATTCGACATCCTGGAAATGCAAGATTACATAATTCAATTGCTCTTTTTGTCTGGCTTGTGTAATATCGTCATCATCATCCCAACATCATCTTTTTTGCACTGCATCTTATTGCACTGTTATTTTGTCAATGAAGTAAAAACTATCAAATAATTACCGTTACTGGTTATTTATGCAAAGTTTCTGACAGTATCGTGTCTAACAGATACTTGAGAAAAAAATCGTTACGCGATTTTTTTCTCGATTATATATATTTTAATGCTGACCGGAAGCCACGCAATAGCCAGGGTATTACACGTTCAAGAGTGGTCGCGAAAGCACCTTTACTTGCATCGAGGGGGTACTTAAGTACACCACAAGCAAATACACGCGCAGAAGTGAATGAGAATTCGCGAATGGCACTATGCACCATCCCCAGAGAGAAAAAAGTTCATTGCATCCTGAATTAGTTTCATGTATCGAATCGAATCGACCATCAGCTAAGTTCACTTTCGTTCCTCATTCCTTATTGGTTGATTTTCATCCGCGGGACGATTTGAATTGAAAAAAAGTAATCCGAAAGTAATTTTTACTTCTTTTATATAAAAATTAATCATAGATCATTTTTAGAAATATTAATTCAAGTAATTATTAAGAATGAAATAAGTGGTGATAATTTCTTTCTTTAAGAACTTTCTTTGCGACATTATTTACGAATAAACAATTATAAAATCAACGTCGTTTCATTTCTTTATAAAAATTTTATTAGAATTTTCGGATTATCAGAAATGTTATTTCGATCAATAAATTAGTGATTTTCATCAATTTTATTGTAAATAATTATAATTCTAAATTCAAGTGAAGCGCGTAGCGCGTATGGTATGTAGTAAAGTAAAAGATATATCGCCATTAAACTTCTGCGAACCTACAGCAAACTGTTCATGTTTTATGAGTCGAAATATAATGTTTCGATCGATTTAAACCTTCGTGTAGTTTATCCTGAATAAAAAACTCATAAATAATATAACAATATTGTTTACAGTAACAATAATATAACATTTTAAACAATAAATAACAATAAACGATAAAAAAATAACTAAATCAAAGAAAAGAAAGTTCGAAGATGAAGAAATGTAACATTTTAATACATGCCAAGTTGTTGATAATATTTTTTTTGCCAGCAAGTAAATGATTTCGCATCCAACAATTTGTCATTATATCTAACATTGTGACTACGAAACATCCAGATGAAACGGTGAGTTGCAAGCATTACGCAATTGTAGATGGATTGCTTGTAAAAGTGCGCATGTCACGTAACAGACGGTTTCATTGGGATTGAGCGTTCACTTCAGACATCACCTCGGAAGCTGTAATGATATAAAACCACGAAAATGATTCCACGCAGATTTCGCCGTTGCAGCTATATAGACGTTCGTGCGCGCGGGTATATTGCTTTCTCATTAACTCAACAAGTTCAACGCGAGCGCGCCTATTGCATTAATTCATATGGTTGCAACAATAATTGCGCAACCGAAGAAGTTACATTCAAGTGTCAACTATCTTTTTAGAATCCTGCGTTTTCTTTTTCACCAAGTAACAATCCTCAGCGCGAAAGTTAAGTTTGCGCGTGTACAAAAAAAAATTTGTGTGCGCGATGTATATGGCAAACATATGTTACATATGTGGAACCTATATGGACCCGATGACGCGCGTTAAGATTTTTCGCAGATTGAATCGTAACTCGGGGAGGTCAATGATGGAACCTCTTTGCAACATTATTGCAAACGCGTTTATAATTTATTGCGTTTAATTTGCAGTTATGAGATCGATTTGCTCAAATTTTCGGTTTATAAAATGTTGGGCCCAGTCCTATACCTGGGACCCGGGAGAGATAATATAAAAACGAGTGTTTGCACGAAAAGATGGAGAGATTGATGACTTGCTGATTGCATCAGTGTCTGTCCCCACTCTTTCGCGGTGGTTCGCAACCCTTAATTTAGCCCCTCCACTGGAAAACACGTTTTAATTTAGGGTCACTCCCTTTTTACATTCCTCTACTTAGTCGCAATTCGTACCGACTTGCCACGTATATCAAAACCTCTTCCACTTTTCGGATACGTTTCGGCCTAATCTACCATCTATTTAATCGGGTGATATGCAATTGCGCCGAATGAGATAATTTTGAGCGCAGTTGCGCTGAAATTGATATGCAGTTGCGCTGATTTTTGTCGTTGAGCAGTTGCGCTG